>BSBK01001459.1:422500-520000 GCA_027943335.1 Chamaecyparis obtusa | reverse complement strand
TCGGTGGACTCCTCTACATTAGTAGGAATTTTATTTTGTAGCCTCTTAGACAACATCATTAATCTCACAAAAATTAAGTATTTGTTCAATAACTAGATCTAAATCCATCAATTTAGCCTTTGTTGAATCATCGATATTCATTTCTTTAGTATCCTTAACCTTGGTTTCCATCACATCTTCATCATATCCTATCTCTTATGTTGGGTTTTTGTTAGTTATATCCTTAATAATAACTTCATATTTTTCTAAGGTCAAGTCGATAGGATCTCACTTAACTTGTTGCTCCTTGATTTAGGTCGATTAATCAAGAAAGAAAATATTTCTCCATAAATCATGAGTTTCCTTTTGTACTTCTTCAAGTTCACCAATCATGATCCTTAGTGATCTTCTCTTGACAAGAAATCTCTTCGAGTACTCTTTCAATGCTTCATTGATTGCTATTTTCAATAACTCAAGTATAGTGATGGCTAGGGATCTTTCCCTCATTTTTTTCTCGAATGCCATAGAATATTTCCATCTAGCATTTATCTTCTTGTATAATTCATCAAGTAGGTAGTTGTAAATTTCAACCGGAGTTGTTCTAAATTTGTGCAATGTAAACACAACTTCCTCCTCAATATTTTATTTTTCTTCCTCACTTCTTGTGTCATATTTTACATATTTGAATCCTGCAAAACCTCCATAACTTAATATTCTCAATGCACTCATCTAGGTTTCTCAGTTTTGGGGGTTGGTTTTGCACAACTTTGAATTTGTTTACATCTTCTAATTTAGTCTCATTGTCTTCTTCTAGTTTCAACTTCCTCCTCGGTCTACCAGAAGTTTTCTTTTCTCTCATATATGTTTTCATCTTTTATTTCTCTACCTCTTGTTTCTTATTCTCTCTTGGTGTTGATGAAGACCTTGTCAGTCGTCTTGTATTGATTGGGCTTGTAGTTTCCTTTTTCATTATTATTTTCTTTCCCTTGATCTCAGAAGGACCAGCTTCATCTTCTTCAACAGTAACTCCTAGATTCTCAAATAGACTACTTATAATTCTGCTAGTTTTCCTAGTGCCTTAGGTAACAATATACCTAGTTTTATCTTGTTCTTCACTTCTTCATAAGTCCCATAATGACTTTATCTCTTATCAATTGGTTTAGCTAAAAAAAATCAATCTATTGAGATGCAGTTTTAATTTTCATCTCATATCCCATTGGTTGTAGCCGGATGGTCCTTGGCTCCACAGCCTTCACTATGCAGGTGTTGGTGTCTACTTCAAAACAGATAGAATCTCGGTATTTTTCCACTAGTTGAGGTGGAATTCTAAATTTCTTGTGCATTCTTGTTTGGAAATTAGAAAAGTAATAATTCATTATCATGTCAAATTTATCTCCTAAACTTTGAATGAACTCATTTTTCTGATATATGATCAGTTTATCCACACTCCATTCTACATTACCGATTGATGGGAAAAAGTTCTAAAAGTAGAAAAATATATATACCAACAATGAACTAAAATTCAGTTTGTTTTTCTTTTCTTTCATGATGGTGTTCATGTTGTCATCAAACTGCTTCAATAGGATCTCACATAGATTGATCTTCATTTATTTCTTGACTATCTTGTAGGCTATATCCACAGCTCCACATGGTACACTATCTACCTGAGATGATTGAAATATTCGGTAGGATATCACATTACATGTAGATTCTAATTTGGGATCATCAACAATAGACAATTTGAGAACTCTTTCATTCCATTTTTCTTGTGTACAAGCTCACAGTTTTTTCTTTTCAGTTTTCTTATGTGCTTTCAGTCTATCACCGATTGGATAACCAGTCACAATATGTAACACATATTTTTTAATCTTGACTGGTGCATCGAGCCACATGAATTGATTATGAACTTGGCTCAATACAATTCTCATCCATTCCATTTTGAACACACTTAGTATATGCAGTGTATGCATCAAACCCTCGGTCTCCAAATGAATATGCTCGTCTTTCAATTTCCCATTCACACATAGATTCTTGTAGGATGTATCAATGCCAACTTGGAAAATCTCCTTGATATTGTAATGGATGAAGGAATGAATGTCTTCAATCATAATTACACTCTGAGGGATTGAAGATAGGGCTCCCATCTTATCAGTTTCAGCGGCTTTAGCTGGTGGTAGCTTTTATTTCGAATTGATTGGATCAATCTTCTCCATGAGAATAGGGTTTTGAACTTTATGTGGCATTGCTTCATAGATATAATTGCTTGATCAAGGTAGGATTTCATTTGTATATCACTTGATCGCACTTGTACAACACAGGAAAACACCATAAATCACTTGATTATGCTTAGATCTTCTCGATTGATCACTTGAATGCTCTCGGAGGACTTAATTATGTAATGGGCTCAAAGGCTCTTAAAAATGTAAGGTAAAACTGAAATAATAAAGGGTCTATTTATACCTTTTCCTCAATTAGGGTTTCCAATGGCTATAATTTTAGCATTAAATTCCCTCACCAACTCCCTTTTTCACTTATTACCAATCACACTTCCTTGCACCAAATGAAACAAAATAACATAGTCTATCACTGATAAAAACATGAAATTTTAACTTCACAACATATATCCAAATGCATCTAAATATGCTTATATGGATCTTTTCACAAATGTTAGGATCCGATTTAAGATTTAATTTTGGTTCTCAGTTCCTAAACATACCTTTGACAAATTAGGTGAAGATAGGTGCACCCGATCCAGAGGATAAGGTGTCATCAATTGTTCCAAGTGAAATTCCATCATCTAGATATTTTCTTCTCCATGTTATATTCATCTGATCTCCTATCTCATCAACATTAACTTGAACAATTTCCCTTGGTTGTTCCTCAGTTGGATATTTGGCTAAGTACCTGTAGTCTTTGGTTAAGTGACCAACCTTGTGACAATGAAAACATGTCATTCCAGGATTTTGATATGACCTTCTATTGTTCCTTCCATGTATCAAAATGCAAGTTGTTGTAATGTGTCCAAATATCCCACATGTTGTACATGAAATTCTTGTATTGTAGTCCCATGGTATAGTTGATCCTTGTTGGTTGTTAGCATTATTTTGTCAATTAGGTACCTATTTCACATTCTTCCTTTATGACCTGCAATCTTCAAACTTATGGTCATATCTATTGCAATTATTGCACTAACCATCAAATTTTGGCTTCCTTTTATTGTTAGAAATCCTTTATCTACACTCAAATGCTTTATGACCGTACTTATTACAATTGAAACAATAACCATAAAATTTAAAAATGCTTAGTGGCTTACCTCTTTTGCTCCTGCAGACATTAGCTTGTAGACTATGATTTTGAACCTGTTACCTGTCTTGAAAGGCTGAAACATTCAAACATTAGACTAATCTAACATATTCATGAACTAAAAAAATAGCATAAGACATGAAAACAAAACCAAAGCCACCTCAAGATTGTTGCTAAAAAAACAAGTGCTATAGAGCAAATGTTTGATTCGCTTCAATTAGAGGGATGTGGGTGTGCTCTCTAAGCACTTGGAGCATATTCTAATGCATACTAAGATTGATTTTAGACCAAATATAGGTGTGATATGATGCTATATGCTATGCAAAACAATAAAAGAAACTATGTTAATCCATTATTGCTAAGCTATGATGTTCTTTAAGAAAGCTTGAAGATGATAAAAAGAAACTAACAATTAGTATTGCTTATGCTAAGTCTAGAGCTAAATGGACATGATAACAATGCATAAAATGAAAGGTGAATGGATATTTTGCTCTTGGAAATGAGGACTATTTATAGACTTTTGGGAGGATGAATGAGTGGCTAGGATCAAAATCCTTAAGAGAGGCCAAGATTCATTCAAAGGGGAGCACATGGATTGTGCTAGTTCAAGGCCACCTCCTTGTGACAAGTGTCACAAGGGCATTGGGTTGAAAGATGGGAGGAATGTGCACAATTTGGGAAATGTGCCTAAGGTCAAAGGGTGTAAGAAAGGGGTGAGGGGCTTCTTAAATGCATCATAAATGCATGTAAGAGGGATAAGGAGGCTTTAAATGCACTTAATGCATGTAAGAGAAGCCTCTAGAAGTTTGTTGACTTTGGGTCAAGCTTAGGAGTTGGCTAACCTTGTTTAGGGAATGTGACAAGGTTAGGGGGAGGATTAGGATTAGGATTAGGGGATTTTAGGATTAGGATGGGTGAAGAGGTTGGGTTGAGAAGATTCTAGAAGAGTCTAGAATTCTCCTTGGTTTTATGGAATAAAAGTTTATTCATTCCAAAAGCTTAAGTTTTGGGAATATTTATTGAAATATTTTCAATAAATATGAAAATTAAATATTTAATCTTAATTAAATATTTTGAGTTGAGATTAGGGTTAGAAAAGGTGGGATTAGCCTTTTAATCGAAATTAAGAAGGGATTAGAAGATTTTGGAAGAGGTTAGTGGTTTTAGGAAAAAAGGCTAACTTTTGGTCAAAAAATAAATTAATTATTTTTTGGGGGATTTTTGGTCAATTTATTAATTAAAATAATTAATAAATAGGGGATTAATGTTTAAATAAGATTTAAACATTTTTGGGAGGGATTTCTTAATTAAATATTTTTAATTAAGATAAAGGGATTTAATGACATAAAAATAAATTAATTAATTAAATAAATAATTAATTAATAAATGATGATGTCATCAGGGATTTTTCAGAAAATAAAAATAATTTATTTTCTAAAGGATTTTTAGGTGTCTACATAGCTATATGACCCGGTTTCCCATAGTGATAACAATTAGGCTTCTTTGTCTTCGATAGGGTAGTAGTATCTTGGTTGGCTTCTTGATTTGAGGACTCTCCCTTCTCGGTAGTATTATTTTCAGTAAACCCACAAGTCCAGTAGTATCTCTCGGTTATCTCTGACCTCTAAGTTGTTCATCCAATATTCTCAATGTTTCTTCATTCATTTTCAAGGTTTCATTTGCATCCTTTTCATATTTTAGTTCATTCCTCAGATGTTCATTCTCTGATCTCAATCCAAAAATCTCTTCAACTTTCTTTGCAATCTCCTGATTAGCACCAATTAGTTGATATTTCATATTGTAGTGATTTTGTGTCAACCTCTGTATCTCCACATCTTTCTCATTTAGCCTTGAACTCATTTTCCTTCTTTCATCTTCAACTATTCTTTTATCATCTTCATCTTTTCTCTTTTATTCGAGAACTTCACACATTCTTACTAATTGAGCTTCTCATTCTCTTTTCAATGCTTTTACCTGATCAGTTAGGTTTTTGTTCTTTTCAGTCAGTTCTGATATGGTAGCTTCATATTCTTCAGATAAACTTCCCTTTGAATATTCTTCAAGTTTTTTAACCTGATATTGTGTATCTTTCAATTTATGGGCTAACTCCTTTCTCTTGTTAAGTGAATGCTTCAATTTCCTCCTTAGTTCATCAATCTAGTCATTTGAAATCTTCAATTCCATGTTCATGTTATCAATCACTTGTTCATACCTATAGCTTTCCATCTCTTCAAATCTTTTCCTCTCAAGTGGTTAAACTTTTGAATAAGAGACAGTGCTCTGATACCAATTGTTGGATTAATTATGGAAAGTTAAGTACTGAGAGGGGAGGGGTGAATCAGTACTCCAAAAACTTTTATCTACTTTTCTAACCATTCACCGAATTGAAAACTTTGCATATATCAACATTTAACATATAAATCAAAATCATGAAACACAACTCATAACACCATGATTTTTGGTCTCATAGAAATCCTTGGTCAAAGGAAAAAATGATAGTGGGGATGGCACCCACAAAACTTCACTACTACAGAAAAAAAATTTCTCAGTTAGAGCTACAAAATTATCCATTTCGGATTGCTTACTCGGTTAAGATTATTTACCCTGCTAAGAGTATAAAGACTTATTTAGTCTACCTTGCTAAAGGACTTTATAACTCTAATCTAAGCGATGTACACTGTTAAAGGATTTACAATTAAGAACCATAAGGGCCTACTCGATTAAGAGATTTTACAATTCTAATTACACTATAATTAGTAACAAAAATTGTCTATAATTCTTGCATCAACATATTCTTATCAAACTCAATATGCTCAATATAAATTTACCTCATACTGTAATCCACTCATAATTCAACTTTTGTACTCAGTAGCTTCAACTTTGAATCACATTCACAACTCTTCTCTTACTTCTCTGTTGCTCAGTAGCTTCTCTACTCATCACCTTAACACTTATCTCTGAGTGATCATCACCTTCTCTCTATAATTTCTATGATCGCTCTCTCACTTACACATTGATCTTCATGCTCGGATCTATTTATACTCGATCTAGAAGTGGTGGAAATGTTCTAGAATCTTCTCCTTAAATGGTGCTACCAATGGTTACATCTCCAATGCATATATTACATTTAATTTTCATTGGTAGATCTTACCTTGTAATCATGAAAAATCATCATGTTTAAATCCCCAATGTATTATCAAACAATCTCTTCGAGCTGATCTGTAAAACATTTTATTATCGGTGTCCAGATTTAATGTATCTGCTATGTTGGCCTGAGCTACTCAATAATACATTTTTTCTGCTCCATAAAATGTATGATCTCGGTTCGGTAATTGATGTAGCTTGGTAACTACTCAGTGCTTGGTGCTCAGTGCCTGTTCCTTATTCCCTTTACTGAAATTGTCTCTTCCTTTACCAACTAGACTAACCTCCTTTATCGAATGACTTTGACAATCAATATGACTTCATCAAAACTAATGACAAAAAAATAACTCTATAGGAGTATCAATGTGTATATATGTGTGTGTGTGTGTATACATATATGTATGTGTATGTGTATGTGTGTGTGTATGTGTATGTGTATGTATGTATGTATGTATGTATAGACAAAAATTTGCAAATCTTGAGTTCACATCATCTTTAAATTTTGAATAATTTAGCCTCCATAGGTGTTAGAAAGTGGAGATTTAGTTGAAAATGTTGATTTCTATATAAATCATACATTGGTGAAAAAATGGGACTCATTATTTTGAGATTGCCCCCTCTATTCTTGTTCTCTTATGCATCATAAGGTTTTTTCATAAGTTTTCATAGGATCCCACAAAGGTAGGTGAGTCAAATTTTCTATACTTAGATATTTCAAATAAATCTTACAACACTCCACAAAGTACTCATACATGGAATACTATGCCAACTAAAAATCTCATGTCTCATTTTAGTAGAGCATATTATTGAACAATATAAAATATTAAAATATTTAGTATTTAATAATAAACTCAAGAACTCCTGAGGTTGAGACACCTTAATTTCCAACATTCTCCCACTTGTTGAATAGCTTTCAAGTATCTAAAGGGAAATTCATCGTCATTTGAGTCTAACTATTGGTGTTGAAGGGTCCATAAATTTTAAAAGTCATCAAAATTTTATTGTGTTTAAAAGCTTGGTGAAAGTGTTTGCCACATTCCTCAAAGTTTGAACTTTATTTAGTTTTGCCTTTCCATCTTTAAACATGTTTATGCCAAAATGGTATTCCACATCTATGTGTCTGGTTTTTGCATGAAAGATTAGACTCTTTACTAAATATATCATACTTTGAATCAAGAGTAATTATACCCTAATTTAGTGCAACATATGAACATAATATATTCAACCAAATGGCTTCTTTATAAGTATAAGTTGTCACCACATTATGTATTTTTGCTAGTGGATAAAGTGGCCACAACTTACCGAGCTTATTCAATCACCATTTAAAGTAAACAATTATACGTTGGTTGATCTCCTACTTGACATAACTAGCTCAATATAAACCCACATAACTATAAACATATACGAAATACATTTCTCCTCCAAAATAAGCTTGATGACATGTTAGCACCCAAAAAAATTTGTCAAATTTGTGTGTTATCAGTGAGGTCATATTTCCATTTGCAGCCTCCCGCAATCGTCTTTGATAAGTTTTTAAAATGGCAATTTTTTTTGGTTCTGAAGATGTTTGTTGTCTGCACATTCTCAAACCCACTAGATGGTCAAATTTGGAGGTCAACATTTCATAGTTAGATCAATGTCATGTCAAACGAATTATTTCTTACAATGTTCCACATTTTAATATGCCTCCATATCCATTTTTAAGGCCCTAGTACTTTGTATGATATTTTTGCACGCTCAAAAGCATATGCATATTATTATTAGTCCCGCCTATATATAGGCGGAGACTTATGTTTTCGCCAGATTATTTGCTATTAGTTTGTGTTGAAATCTGTGCATGGCATAAAAATTAAATATTATTTGTAATGTTTGCAAGGTGTTTAATTTTATTTTTATTTTTTTAAAGAATATTTCTATTTTTTAATTGGTTGTTTAGATTTTTTTCGGGGGTTAAATTATTTTTCCATTCATTATAGAAGAAAAATTGTCAAATCAATTTAAAAAAATATACATCTGTAACAAAGATGACGTGTGTTTGGGATATTGGGTAGTGGTTATACATGACTTCCCTGTGGCTGTACATTGTACGCAGTGCTGGTGAATTTATAAACTTTACACAGCCTATTCTTATTTATATGCACAAGACTTTGTTTTTTAGTTTTAAATAAATTTTCTAATTTTATATTATTATATAGTAAAATAATAAAAAGTAGTGGCAAGTACCTGGTAAGACAAATTTCAATAATAATATATTAAAATATTGTACTTAATCTTTACAAAATATCAAATTTATAACAAAATATTAATAAAATTTAATATATATTTACAATGTCAATAATACATTTTATATTAAATTTCTTTAAATAAATCAAATTTTAGTATTATTATTTAATTTAAAATATATATATATAGATATATAATAGTAAGATTTTAATAAAGATAATTATTTTTAAAACTAATTTTATTTTTATTTTCTAATAATTAGATTCCTATATGTTGGATGCATCTTATAATATGTTGGTGAATGTAAGACATACCAAAATATATTAGATTAGGTTTTTGTACAATTTTAAACTAACTTTTTTTAGTTTTTATGTAATGATTTATTTCACACTATCGTTTTAAATTTTATTGATATTAATTATATTATAATATACAAATATATAATTTAGAGATTTTAGAATATATGTTATATAAAAAAATTAATAACACCAAAAATAAATATGTAGATAAATAATAATAAGTTTTTAACAAATATACTTATTTTTAATTATATATTTAAATGGTTTTAATAATTTAGATAAAAAAGAAGAAAATTTTAAAACTTATTATTTAGAATTGTTAAATAATAATTTTAAAAAATCATTATATTTATGAAAAACATACTATAAGATAAAAAATTAATAGTATGAATTTTTTATATAATATATATCTTAAAATAATTCAATTATACATTATATATATTGTCATATAATTATAAAATTAATATAAATTTAACATTTCAAAAATTTAATATATAATTTACTAGTAAAATTTTGTGAATATATATTTAACTTTTAATATATTTATAATATTATTTTATAATCTAATAAATAAGAAATTAAAAATAAATTATTAAATATAATAAAAAAATGCATTCCGCAAATAGAAAATCATTAATTTTAGTGAGTATAAAATGTTTAAAGTTCAAAGTTATTTTAAATCATCTTTGTTATGTTCGAAATTGTATGCTATATTCTTGTTTACTACTTCAACAATACATTTTCTGACAACCCTACGTATTTATTACTTCCTTTCTGACAACACTGCGTACGACAAAATATGAAGTCATGTATGTGGTGCATCCCGCCATATCGAATGATATGGCTGGATAACTGTTGTCATAATATTGGTCTAATTCCCGTTACCTTCTTGCGCCACCGTTACGTAGTCACCAATTAAAATGCCATCCACACCTGAGCTTTGCAGAAGCCGCCTTCTATCCACGTGGGACAACCACAACGAGAACCCATCATTGAGCGATCCATATTGTGACAGAAAATCATCGTTGGATAACAGTTGTCGATTGTTGCCATTGCACTTCGCAAGACCCTTTCCCATAATAAAGTATTTCTTATTCAAAGCAAGAGTAGTGCCTATGGAATATGAAGCATTAGCTATGTGTTTGGCAAAGGACAAGCAACGCAAGTTTACATTTGCTTGGCTGAGGCCTTTGTGCCCTGATTGGTGAGGGTTGCACTTAGGAAACTCTGAATATACATCGTGCTCTTCCATCCCACTATCGTGATTGTCGAGTTTGTCAATTTTACCAAACTTGAATTCAAGTGATCCATCGTGAGACTGTAAAGGAAAATGCAATCCGCTACAACTCGGGCCTGCATCGACCACCAATTACTCATCGAGTCACTAGCAATGAAAAATTGAACAAGTTTAGCTTGATGTAAGCTAAATCTTATGGCGAATTCTTATTGACTAAAAAAATTTACATTATTTCTTAGATTTTTCAAATTGTTGTCACTGCTTGAGGATTGAAGTCTTTGTCTGGCATGTTGGTTAGAATTTTCCTTTTAGGGTTGCTTGCTTAGTTGGGGTTGAAGATTAGATTAAAATTCTTTACTACTATGTTATTTGACTTGCATTGTCAAATGGGTATTATGAATTATCTGTACGTGAATTCCCTTATAAATCAAAATCTAAGAGAATTCAAAATGAAAAAGGCAGTTAAGTAATTATTGGAGTTGAGGGGAACCTTTATAGTGCTAATGGTTAGAGAGATAATATACAAATTGAGATGTTTTCAAGTGTTCAATAAAATTCTCAGAAACTCAAAAGTTTACAAAATGCTAATTGTTGATTATTATCTTAAGCATCATATTGATCATTATCTTAAGCATTATATTGATCATTATCTTAAGCATCATATTATGCTTATCAAAATTATGCCTATTCATTAACTCAGCAAAACCTTGTGAAGCAAGTACACGGGTGAGTTACTGGACTCTCCTCCATAGCTAATTTCCTCTCAATTTTAGTTATTTTTTTAATTAGGCGGGACTCATGCTGTAGCACAGCTCTTGTTATTTTGTTGCTTGCACAAGGTTAAATTTATCGGGTTGCCTACTTTGGAGGTTTGCATTTTGAAACTGGTTGAGAGTCTAATGAAAGGGATTGCTTCTTGTGATTTTCCTCAAGGCAATGATTGTCAAGCCTCAGAGATCGGTTTGGCATCTTCTCATAATCAAAACCAAATGAAATTTATAAATGTGATGGCACGATATGCATGCAGAATGTAAAATATGGTAGCATTGACAATGCATGTAAACTGTTTGTCAAAATGCCTCTAAGAAATGTGATGGCATATTACCAACATCTTACCTGCCTATGCCATATTGAGATGGCATTTTCATGGAATGCAACAACTTCAAGGATTGCAAAAAATAGTTTGTTAAAGGACTATAGAAACGTTCAAGCAAGTGACTGCACATATAAAATATGGAATCATAGACCTCTCACGCAAATATTTTACATGCGTGCCCACTATATATCATCATCATCATCATTTTACTCTTAAATGAGGCTTGCCACCTCAACCACAAACTATAGTACAATCAAAAGATTTTGATGTGGAAGTCCATTGACCCAAAACATGTTGATAGATGCCACTGCAATGCAAGTGCTAATACCTCTATTGTCTATGTAGATGTGACCACCCTGAAATATTAGACAAGACCATATCCCATTGTACCAACCACTATGTTTCTTCATTCCACCTCAAGGGCACATCTTGTGGTCACTTCAAAAATAAACCACCTGCATTTGAAAAAACAACTTGTGTAAGGCCACTGATAAACATTAAAGGGCAATCAAATCTAAAATTAAAGTAGAAATCAGATGAACTCTTGCAATTAAAGCTTCAAATTCAAAATTAAAATTCATAAGAGTGTACAAATTAAAAACACCACACCAACACAACAAGCTTCTAACATACAAGTAGACTTCAAACCAACTCATTCATCCTATTCCACACCCAACATTGAAGACCAGAAAGAAAGAAAAAGATAGCACACAAAGAATTCAAGCTAATTTTCTAGGTATGTAAGTGTCTATTACTAATTTCTATTATTTCTATATTATCCTTGTTATTCAGTACTAATTTCTTTTATTTCTATATTATCTTTATTGTTCACTTCATTTCCACATATCTATCATTTCTATTGTTTCTTTGATGTTCATTTCATTTTCAATTTTCCATACCCTTACTAGTTGTTTTGTGCATCCTCGCAGTTCTTTTGGATTACTCAACATTCAATCCACTTTCTCTTTTCTATTATTTCTATATTATCTTTACTATTAAATTCATATCTAGGCATCTATCCTTTCTATTATTTCATTCATGTTAATTTCACTTATATTTTTCTATACCCTTACTGGTTGTTTCACATCCTCATAGTTTGTTTGGATTCCTTGACGTTCAATTCATTTTCTAGATCTCCTATTCTTTCTATATTATCTTTACTATTAAATTTATATGCCAGGTATCTATCTATATTATCTTTACATTTGAATTCATATCTAACAATATATCTACAAATTAGGAATGGTTTTGTATGTGTTAATTGTTCTACAAATCAGGAATGGTTTCATTTGTACATATATTTTTGTTATTATATGCAAATGAGGAAATCACATTTTTTGAAGGAGAAGGGGTCTTCTCAAAAGAAAATAACAACAACAAAGTTTCCTTCCCATAAAAGAAGTTTCCACTTCCCTCAGGACCCTAAAACCCCACCTCCCATTCTGAGCAATCCATAGCCTCTTGAAAGCAATTCAGAGCATGTTACACCAAAAAAGGAAGATACTACAACAATGACAACAACTCAAGTCACGATGTAACAAAATTTTTGGTTTATAATCAATATGGAAGGTGTACTTAAATATATTGAGAACAATGACATATCAATAAGGGAAATATCAAATAAATGGGGTATTCCAACAACCATGTTCTCTAAATGGCTGGGTAGTCTCATAAACACCTCCAAGAAAGGTCCCCCAGCCATCCTCACCCCTAAAGAAGAATATTATATTATGAACTTGGGCTAGAGATTGTAAACTTAAGGGCAATTGTGGCTCTAATATGTGAGAATAGATCCACCCCTTTCAAGGATGGAATGTTTGGTAAGTCATGGTGTTTAGGGTTTAAGGCCTGCCATCTAAAACTCACAATGTGAATAATGAAAGGCCTTGACAAAGACAGAGAAGTGAAAATGAGACCAACTTTTGTCTCTTCTTTCTATGAGACTTTTTCAAAATCATAAACTGCAAATCCTTATGGACCTACTCACATATGAAATTGTGATGAAACTAGCATGCAAGTGGGCAATAATGGGGCTATAAGGGTACTTGATAGAAAAGGAATTTGTAATGTCTCCTACATAATTCCCAAGAGCCATGAATAGATTACCATTCTTTTTTGTGTGAATGCTTCTAGGTAAACCATTCCAGGATTCTACTTCTTTAAAGGCAAGAAGAGGTTGCATAATTACATTTCAAAATGTGAACCAAGTGCTTGCATGATAGCCTATAAACATGCATGGATGACCAAGTAACTCTTCCTTAATTGCTTACACCACTTTGCACACTTTTTTCTAGGGGGTGTTTCACCCAACAATAGGAACTTATTGATAGTTGATGGCCATGGTAGCAGCCATGTTGTAGTCACAACCATCCAAGAGGCATAGATGTTAGGCATTGACCTACTCACATTTTCAGATCACACCTCTCACAAACTAAAACTCCTAGATGTGAGTTTCTTTTCTCCATTCAAACCATACTTCAAATCAAAATAAGCATTGTGGTTGGTAAGGTTCCTGAATATTGAAATAAAGAAGGTAGAACTAGCAAAATTGGTAGTAAATCTTTGGCAAGGGCATTTACTATGTTTAATATTGTAGTGAGATTCAAAAGGATCAGGATATGACACCTAAATCCTGGTGTTCTCATGGATGACATGAAACACATCAACACATTTAAAATTAGCAGTGGAAAAGATGCTTGTGCAATGTAGAACATGCTAAGCCTCTCTCAAGTTGATATGTCTAATGAAGATGTAGCAGAAAACATAACTCAAATTCATCATTTTGATTCCAATCCTCAAGTGGAGTGTGATCAGCTAGCAAAAAATGAAATAGAAAGCCTTGGAATACCATCAGATTGAATACCACCCTCATGTTTGGTAGAAGGTTCTATGAATCTAGGTGTGGACTTGCAAGGGAAAGAAGATGATGGATCTTTCACTTTCCCTTCACCACCCACTGCTATCATGTTGGAAGTTGTGGATTACTATGTTGAATGTGGGCTACCAGATAGTGATATAGATGTAGATCTAACATAAGAAACATGTGAAGGTAGGAATGAGGAAGATGAAATCCTACTTTCATAAGTAAGTGAGACACCAAGTTCTTAATAGGAAACATTGTTGACCAAATTCTTAAAGTTTCTCATTCACATTGTCAACCAAAAATAGGGCAGCGGACTAATAAAGGGATCCACTTGACTAGGCAATCCTAGTTATTAGCATCTTATGATTACATAGAATTGGTGATGGAGTAGGAGCTAAGGAAGAAAGAACTAGAGGACATAATAGAGAGGATGAAAGAGTGGAACATAGAAAACAAGGTTGTGTAGAAATTAAGAAAGGAAAAGGAGGACAAAAAGAGAAAAGAAAAACAGATTATGTGTAAGGAAAATGAAAGGTTGAAAGAAGAAGAGAAGAAGGAAAAGGAAATTGAAAACCCTTAACACTAAAATGGAAACCCTAAAATTGATAAATTGAAATGAATTTAGAATCCCTTAACAGTCACATTGAAACCTTAAAATAAATAACTTATTAAACCCAAGCTAACCCCTAACATTGGAAATAAAAATGAAAACCCTTAACACTATAATGGAAACCCAAAAAATGATAAATTGAAATAAATTCGGAATCCCTTAACAATCCTATTGAAACCTTAAAATATATAACTTATTAAACCCATAATCCCTAACATTGGAAATGAAATTGAAAACCCTTGACACTAAAATGGAAACCCTAAAAATCATAAATTGAAATGAATTCAGAATCTCTTAACATTCATATTGAAATCTTAAAACAGATAACTTATTAAACCCATATTCTCTAACATTGGAAATGAAATTGAAAACCCTTAACACTAAAATAGAAACCCTAAAACTCATAAATTGAAATGAATTCAAAATCCCTTAAGAGTCATATTGAAATCTTAAAACAGATAACTTATTAAAGCCCTAATTCCTAACAATGGAAATAAAATTGAAAACCTTTAACACTAAAACTGATAAATTGAAATGAATTTGGAATCCCTTAATAGTCATATTGAAACCATAAAATAGATAACTTGTTAAACCCTTAATCCCTAACATTGGAAATGAAATTGTAAACCCTTAACACTAAAATAGAAACCCTAAAATTGATAAATTGAAATGAATTTAGAATCCCTTAACAGTGATATTGAAACCTTCAAATAGATAACTTGTTAAACCCTTAATCACTAACATTGGAAATGAAATTGAAAACCCTTAACCCTATAAAGGGAACCCTAAAACTAATAAATTGAAATGAATTTGGAATCCCTTAACAATCATATTGAAACCTTAAAATAGACAACTTATTAAACCCCTAATCCCTAACATTGGAAATGAAATTGAAAACCCATAA
This sequence comes from Chamaecyparis obtusa, assembly GCA_027943335.1. Classification (NCBI taxonomy): domain Eukaryota; kingdom Viridiplantae; phylum Streptophyta; class Pinopsida; order Cupressales; family Cupressaceae; genus Chamaecyparis; species Chamaecyparis obtusa. Next base: position 504,342 of record BSBK01001459.1, on the reverse strand, counting down.
CACTATAATGGAAACCCTAAAATTTGATAAATTGAAACAAATTCAGAATACCTTAACAATCATATTGAAACCTTAAAATAAATAACATATTAAACCCTTAATCCCTAACATTGGAAATGAAATTGAAAATCCTTAACACTAAAATGGAAACCTTAAAACTCATAAATTGAAATGAATTCAAAATATATTAACATTTGTATTGAAACCTTGAAATGGAAAACTTATTAAACCCCTAATCCCTAATATTGGAAATGAAATTAAATCCCTTAACACTAAAATGGAAACCCTAAAAATCATAAATTGAAATGAATTCAAAATCTCTTAACAATCATATTGAAACCATAAAACAGATAACATATTAAACCTTTAACCCCAAACATTGGAAATGAAATTGAAAACCCTTAACACTAAAATAGAAACACTAAAACTAATAAATTGAAATGAATTTGAAATCCCTTAATAGTCATATTGAAACCTTAAAATAAATAACTTATTTAACCCCTAATCCCTAACATTGGAAATGAAATTGAAAACCCTTAACACTAAAATGGAAACCTTAAAGCTAATAAATTGAAATGAATTTGGAATCCCCTAACATGTGGCAAATAATTTCCAAATGGGCTCAACTTTTGATTTGGGGTTGCCAACTCGGCCAGTTAAGGTGGCAAAAAAAATTGGGCGTGGAATCCATAAATAGTCATTTTGAAACCATTAAACATATAACTTATTAATAGTCATATTTAAACCATTAGAATCATACACTTGATAAATTGAAATGAATTTGTAATCCCTTAGCAGTCAAATTGAAACCTTAAAATAGACAAATGAAAAATAAATAAACCATTCACACTAAAAATAAAACCTTATAATAGATAAAATGAAAATTAATTGGAAACCATTAACAATCAAAGTAAAACCATAAAAACATATAGCTTATAAATCCCTTAATCCCCAATTTTGAAACCATAAAATAGATGAATTATTAAACAAGTGTCATAGTTAAAAACAAAGGTTGAACAATAGTACAATAGATAAATTAAAAAGTAATAAATTATTTACACTAAAAATGAAACCCTCTAATAGATAAAATGAAAAGAAAGTGTAACCCATTAACAGTCATAGTGAAACCATAAAATAGATAGGTTATTAAACTCTTAATCCTTGACAATAGAATTGAAAACCAATAACATATGTTATTTATAAATAGTACAACAATTATATTCATGCCAATAGGCAGAATAAGAACATATATGCTTCAGAATATTAAAAAATTGAATTCCCTTCACTATGAACATGTCAATGATGCTAAAACAGAGGAGTATGATTCCCCTTGAGGATAAAAGTGTTAATGAATACAATAAATCATGTTCACAAACACAAAATGACAGATAAAATACAATAAGCACCAAACATAGAGAAAAATAAATAGCTTTGGTTATGGTTAGAGAAAAAACAAAAACAAATGAAATAATACAGATGTCATTGCCCCCAAATGTGAAAGGTGACCTTACTGAGGATATTATCCTCACCTTCATCAAACACAATGCAAAAAAATAGCTCCCATAACTCCTCCTAGGGGTGGAGATCCTCTCCCTCTACAGGCTCAAAATCCAGACCATCTTAGATGCAAATGAATTAAGTACCTAAAAAATGACAATGCGAGGAAGTAAACTAATAAATTTTGCAAGCATGCAACACCAATAAACCATTTGAAGGGAAAGCATTCATAACTACCTAAAAATATGAACTGGAAGGTGGTCCAAGATAGAACACATTGTAGCAGCATGGTGAATTTGCAGAGTCCCCTATCAAACACATTTTGGCTCCAAAATAATTGAACTATGCAGAATGTGCAGGATAGAAAGGAATGTTAGGTGTCTTAATCCGCGAGGAGTTAGGAATATTGAATTGAGTTGTAATATTAAAATTCATCCCCTTAGATGAATGTAAGGTGATTTGATGAGTATTAAATGCAATTGCATGTTGCAGCGTAATGTAGTCGCAAGAAGTAATGACGATCAAGGTGGTGGATTGGGTGTTCATGTGGTGAAATTCCACATAGTAACTCCAGCCTATATGTATGGTAAATGGCTTATGTTTTAGGTGGGCTCCATGAATGTTCCAATTGAGGTATGAAAATGTCACAACGGAGACAACTTGGACCAATCAAACCTAAACACGTGGTAAATAATTTCCAAATAGGCTTAACTTTTGATTTGGAGTTGCCAACTTGGCCAGTTAGGGTGGCAAAAAAAATTGGGTGTGGGGTTCATGTGGAAACCCACATAGACCCCCCAACTTAGGGTGTGCATATTTTGGATCCTCTCCCATAGATAACTACTAGCCTATTTTCTACAATAATATGATTCTTGTTTATCTTTCTTTATTCCAATCAAAACCCATCTCACTCTAGTTTAGATTAGAGAAGCTTGCATCTATATATATTGTTTCCATGACTTGATTGGAGACTATCTGATTAGTAATTATTATAGTGTGCTTATTAGTGCCATACATCCTCAATGTGAGATTATGCAATCCAATCAAGATTCAACAATTTTTGGGGTATTGTTTGGTCATTTAAAGATGAAATTTAAGACTCATAACTGGCTAAATAGTTTCTTAGCTACATGTTCTAGACTTCCACTCAAATTTGCTTTGAGATTTCAATAATATGTTTTTAACTTAACATAGAAGAAATTGAGATATGTAAGCACCCAAAGGATTGAATAAGTGATATCATAGGCCTGGTAGGGTGATTGTAGCTATATTATTAGTATTAGACTAGTCTTTTTGGAAACTGAAATGCACTTGTCAAATGCATCCATAGGACATTGACTATTATTTGTTCACATTAAATTATTGTGAACTATCATCTTCTTGACTTGACCCTTGTCTTGGGGTAGTGAGGAAATGCAATGATAGGTTTTAGAGAGGGTCAACTTAAGTAATATTATTCATACAGAGATAAATTCTTACCCAATAATTTTGTTGGATCTCTAGCACCATGAATAATATTTTTTTCCTCAAGATGGAAAGAGTGTATATCTTATACTGTTATGAGCTCTACATGGAGGTGGTTTTTAATTCTATTCTCTCTCTTCTTCTTTTTTCCAATTGTGGTTCAATGCTTCCCATAACTAAGCGATATGAGCTCTTTTTCATATCTTCTTGTTAATAATATACATATGTTTTTGTTTATACCTTCTTATATGATTTAAGCCACATGATAGAAAAGAGTTAAATGTACATAGATAGGGGAATATATTTAATTGAGACCTCTGTTGGGAAAAATGGACTACCCATATACATGGTCATTGTGACTTTGACTTCCATACCTGCACAGTCTTGATTTGGTATCTAACTTCACTAGTGGCCAGAGGGTAAGGCATGTTAGTGATCTCCATTGAACAATCATCACGTAGCTCTAATCATATTTATTTTTCCTTGAAAATGTTTTACCAAACAACCATTATCTTAGCATAGTTATATGCATTCATACTTTCTCTGATATTATTCTTTACTTAGAATTTTTTGATTCCATTTCTTACTTTATCCATGACATACATATATAAAACTACTATTATGGATCTAATCTTGAGTAGATTTATATAACTAGCAATCACACCTTAGGGTGCAATGGGTATGCTGAAGAGATATTGAAGGTCAGCTAGGGAAAAAAGGTGTATATTTTTATATATAGTTGTGCAACTAATAAGGTTAGTTGGAAGCCTATTTAATTAATGATGTTTGTGCAAGATAGGTTTGAATATAGAAGTGATGGGCAGAAAAGAAATATGCATCCACTTACATCAGTCCAACATAAATAAACTAAAAAAATTCTCAATTAGGAAGATAATCATGTTGCATTACCATAAACCTTAATTATAAACCTTATCACAAATATTAAATCATAATTTTAACCATAATTCTATTTCTAAAAAATATCATAACTCAAACTATAAACACAACCCTAACCCTAATCATGACATAAACCTAATCCATTATCCTAACCTAAACCATAATAAAAACCCTAACTTTAAACATAAAGCTGACCATATTCCTAAGTCTAACCTTAATCCTAATCTTAACCTTAATCCTAAATTAAATCCTAACCCTAAGCATAATACTAACCATGATGTAACCCCTTACCCTATTCACAACCCTAATCCAAGTCCTAACTCTAATCCTAATCTTAACCCCAATCCAAACATTAAATTTCAATCCTAAAAAAGATAATAACCTAAACTATAAACCCAATTCTAACCCTTAATATCACATAAACCTAAACTCTTATCCTAACCCTAACCCAAATCAAAATTGTAACCCTAACCATAATTTAATCTATTTTTTGCATACAATTGTGCAACTAATAAGGTAAATTGGAAAACTATTTAGTCAATGATGTTTGCCCAAGATAGGTCTAAATAAATAAGTGATAGCTATGAAATAACTATGCATCCACTTACATCGGTCCAAACACAAATAAATGTAGAAAACCTCTCAATTAGGAAGTTGAGTTTCCATAAACCTTAACCTTAAACCTTATCACTAATATTAAACCAGAATCCTAACCATAATTTTAATACTAAACAATATTATAACCTAAATTATAAATACAACCATAACCGTAATCATGATGTAATCCTAAACCATTATCCTAACCCTAACTTTAACCATTTAAAACTAATTACCATATTACTAAATCTAACCTCATCCCTAACTTTAACCCTAACCATAGCCATGATGTAACCCCTTACCCTAACCATAATTGTAACCTTAAACCCTATTCATAACTCTATTCCCAACCCCAACTCTAACCCTAACCCTAAACCTAATCCAAACATTAAACTCTAATCATAAACAAGAAATCAAAACCTAACCCTAACCATTGCGTAAACCTAAACTCTTATCCTAACACTAACCCTAAATATTAACCCTAATCAAAACTGTAACCCTAACCATAATTATAACCATGATATAAAACTTAAACTTAATTAATATAAGATATTTAGTTAGATTTTTTTCATTTCAAACTTAGATATATATACCATAATGTTTGAAAAACACTAAACATAATAATTTTAAATAATAAGTAAAAATGTTGATATAAAATAATTCTTGCTCCAACAAATAATTTTAAACAACAACAACAATAACCTTCCACTCATACAAGAGAGGGATGAGATAGAGGGAGATAGAGATAGAGGCTTAGCAAGAGTGATGGAGAAATAAGGTGAGAAAGACAAGTAATAAACAAAGTGTTTTATAAAGAGAGATAGATGGGGAAAATAAAGAGATATGGAGAGAGGGATAGAGAGGGAGAAGATAGAAGTAAAGAGATATAGAAAGAGGTGATATGGAGAGAGGGGGAGAGAAATAGAGATAGAATAACAAAAATATTATATGTATACATAATAAGTTCTACTATGACATATAATATATAATAAGTAATAAATATAAGTATAATATTATTTTAAAAAAATATTGTATAAAATAATATAGAAATAATATTTAATTCATAGAATATAATTAATTTAACCAAAAACATTAAGCTAATTATTTTAAAATGAGAAAATTAATAATATTTCTCAGAAACATTTTGAAGCTTGCTATATAAAGTTTCCTAGATTTGAATTTCTTCTTATCTTAATTGAGCTCAAATAATATAAAATAATAATTATAAAAAAAGATATTTAATTAATTATTATATTCCTTAATTAAAACTTTTAAAATATTATAAATGAAAAATATTAATAATAAGCTTTCTTTAAATTAAATTATAATTTTAATACTAAAATAACAAAAATAATACAGATTAATTGTTAAAGATGTATATATGATATGAACCAAAATATCATTAAAAACACAATCTTTTATTCTAGACTCTAGATAGAAAATGTTAAATATATGGAGACAACTATAAGAATATTCCATTTCATGTTTCACTTTCGTAATTTTTATGAATTTCAACAGCACTAAAGGATGATTGGATACTTACCGTTACTAATTTCCTAACTTCTAAATGGTAAATAAAAAATGTGACTTCAGGCTCACTATTATTGCCAATAAAATAGTAAATGTAAATAAAACCACAAACAATGATGATCAATTTGATAGTTGTCCAAGGGCTCTTAGCAAGACTACATCATTGATTGAAATATTTAGCTTGGCCTCTTTGAGATAGAAATTGCTTACAACATAACTAGCCTTATGAAAGAATACAACACTGTAACTACACTCAAACAACAAATACATAATATAAAGTGATATTTAAAATATTCACTACTTCAAGATTCAATTAGCATCTTGCACTTGGCCCAAAAATGGATTTTGTGCTTAAGTTTCCTTGTCTCATAATAATTTATCCCATCCATAGATTGTGAGGGATAAATTATCCATCTTGTTATCTTTACTTTATCATCACGAGGTAGATCAAACAACATAAAGTTAGATAGATCATTCTAGTCTTATTCACACATGTACCATAAAAAATCCTTGGACTCTATATGCCAAAATGAATCTATTTTTTTTATGGATATCTTGCTCTTGTGCATTCTTTTCTAAAATCACCATTTACAGATATCCCCAACACTCATCATCAATCATAACCAATGTAAGGGAATCAACAAGGGCCTCTCTTTTTCACTCACATATAAGAAACTTATATACCATTGTCCCTACTTTATCATTTTCATTGACATAAGCATTTCTTTCGATGTTAAATAATAGAGAAATAACAAATGAAGGCTTGCTCTTAGTACTATTATAGACTTTTCTTATATTTTCATTAACAATGAAACTTTTAAGCCCCTTGACTCAAATAATCATATGACCATAGAAGAAATGTGCTAGTGGAAAAAACACAAAAGAAAAACTTTCTCTTCTCCCTTCCAAATGGTAGCATGAGGTCTTGGTAATCGTAGCCAACCCTTGAGCAAGAAGACTCCATGCACCATATATAGACCAATGGTGAGAGTTTTCTACTCAAGCACAATACTCTTTATATGCATACATATCTAAAATTTACACCAAAACATATTTCTTAAAATCAATACATAAAGCAACATCATCACCAAATTGTGTGAGGTGAGGACTCTATTTTATTAACCTCTAACTATTCCATCTTCTTCCATAAGCGAAAGTCCTCCAAAAGGAGAAATGGGCAATGCCCCATCCTTCATTTTTGCAACAAGATATAGGAAGATTCAACTTTAATCCTTGGATGGGGAAGTTGACACTTGTCACCCTCCCCACCACTCCTTCATGGGGGTCTTTTCCTCAATTAAGATGGGACAAACACTAGGATAACCCATCCCCCAAGTCTTCCCTCATAAATGAGGTATGGGGGAGAGATTGGTAACCTTACCCCATCTAACCCCACCAATCCTACAAACTCGTCACTCATATTAATGAGGACTTTTGGAGGGTCAAGCCAAGTCTTGGGGCTTTTCTTATGCATCCTGTTGGTTCCCAAAACTATAGATTGGAAATCCTAGAGCCTGCCAACTCTCCAATAGAATTCCAAATCAATTCTGGCCAACGAACGGGAATACTTCAAACTCCCCTACACTTCAGGCTTCACTAAACCTAGGCGGGTAAACCTTTACTTCAAACTTGATCACCTGGTTCGAAGCTCTTCTATAGAGAATTTAAGCTGGCGAGTTCCTTGGTTGGCAAAATCCTTGAACTCGATCAATATGAAATTGAATGCTGAATGTTTGAATTAAATGTTGTGTAATGATTATTCATAATGTATTTAAGGTTTGTAGGAAGGAATTGATAGATTTTCTGACTTCATATATAAACCCAATACTTCAACAATAAAAGACCAGTGCCTTTGCTTATTCAGGCAATAGAGTCAACTTTAATGAAGGTTTACGTACAACTTTATAATGTTCAACGCATTTATACTGCTAATCAGTTAAATAATCAAGATGCGACAAATCAAATATTTATGCAATCCTGAATTATTTCAGCATGAGTTTAGGATGCTATCTGACTATATCCACTTATCCAATATTTAAATTGCACATAATATTCAAAAATAATAATTATAAAGGACGGTTCATCAATAGTTTAATTCTCTGTGCCTTTAATAAATAATGTGAGGCCTCACCCTAGACCCATCATAGCTTTTACATTATCGTTATGGTAGACCTAGTAATTGGCTGGATGTTTTGACTAGTTAGTCGACTTTACTCCTTAGGGTCAGAGATTAGATTACAGTAGATGAGAATACACTACATTTTATGATGCTTTCTTTACTCACAATGTTGACTCTATGATACACTATGACTGACATAATGATGATTGATCTAGATGAAATACTGAGTTGAGCAATTAGGGAATTTATGTCGATAGGAGTTGTTAGGAAAATGAAATCAAGAAATGGATTAGGTTGAGGTGTGTATTTCATTTTGGGTTAAATACTAGGCGATGAATTATTGATGACTATTTTATGATATAAATGTGAATTCTAAATTATGGTATTTTGATTTATGAATGTTGGATGAAGTGATGGATTTTATACTCTTATGTAAGTAACTAGGAAATGGAGATTTGATTCAAATATGATACGATGAGATTTCTATTATGAATCAAAATGTTAATTACTTAAGGGAAGTTTAGGAGTGTCATGATGACATTTAATTTCAACTGAATTGGATATGCAATACGCTACATACTTAATTTAGTGAAGAATTGAATACTTCACGATGTGTTGTATAGATGAATGAATATGACATGCTGATAATGTTTAATTGCAATCGAATTATAAATGTATGTGATGTTTATGTTTGTATTTAATTGAATTAAGTATTTAAGATGAGTTGTATGTTGTGGATAATCAATTGTCATGTAATTTATGAATTGTCAGATGAATTACTTGATTACTAATGCTATGTATTTACATGTTCATTTTTAATTTCCTTGGACTACTGATATTGGAATTGAGTGTGCAGGGAGATAGGCCATGGAAATTCGGGGAATCATCATAGAGACTATTGTGAATATCTATTGAGCCAAGGTTGCTTCTAGTGAGAAGCCAATAACCTCGTTGTGATGTATTTATTTTGTAAAGTGTGATGCATGAATGTTTTTGATTTATATGTATTTGTGAATGTTATTTTTGATGAGAGAGCCCAAGTGGATATATACATGGCATGTGAAGTGTCTTTTTGTATTGTGTCACTTGACACATGTGTGTACATGAGGCCATGACATGTCCACTTGGGGATTGGTTGAACACTAACCTAGGAAGGTACCTTTAGGATACCCATGAAGACCACTTGATTAGAGAGCTTAGAGTGTTGTCTAATCCTTGAATTTCGAATTTGAACTTTGCTTGCACTTTTGGAAGGTTAAAAAGGCACCTAGGGGAGAGTTTTGACCATTTTTAGTTACCCCACTTGTTATACCATAGGGTAAGGGTCATTTTTCACCAAAGGATAACCCTTGGTTGACCAAATGACCCATCCAAAAGTTGGTTTCCCAAGATGGACGAGAATCAACTTTTGGGACCAAGCTTTGGATAGATCACCACCCACTTAGAAGGAAGTCCTCTTTCCACCTTTTTAGCTTACCATTGTAAGAGACCAAAATTGGAAACCTTGTAAGGGCCTTTGGGAAGACCACCCAATAGGAATGCAAGCCTTATCCATAGGAGAGTGTGTGGAGGCCTTTTTAGAGGGCCCTCTTCCTTTGGAAAAGGTTGACACCCACTCTCTAGATTTAGAGATTTTTGCCAAATTGGAGGACCTGGGATATTGGGAAAAGCTCATCTTCAACTATCTTCCTTTAGCATTGGATCAAGGTTGGTGGTTCACTTCTCTTAGTTGTTGAAGTTTTTCTTTCCTTTTCATGTGGAGAGAAAATGCTCTCTTGAATAATAGTTGTTGTATGCATAATGAAAATATGGATTCTTGTAGTGTTGTGTTGTGAATTTTGTATGTTGTAGTAATGGAGTTATTTCTTTTTGATTCATGTTTTTATGTAGTGTTCTTCTTTGTAAGCTATGAGAAATCTTGAACTTGATATGTTCATGATTTTCATAGCATTGTGAATGTGAAGTATTCTTGTTGCTCTTGAACTTTTCCTTTGTTTTCATGTGAATTGTAGTGTGTTGTGAGGGAGTTCTCAAGGCCACACTCACCCTTGGGAGGGAAGAGTAGCCTTGAGGGTGAAGGGCTTTGTTGGGACATCCAAGAGTGTAGAGTCTCTCCTTGGAATGGAGAGGGATGAACATGGAAGTATGGGCTCCATGTAGCCATCTTTATTTACATTTTGTTGAATGGGGGTCATAAGGATTTCTTTTGTGGAGTTGTGTTGTAGAGAAGAAAATTTGATGAGGAAGCCAAGTGATGGCTTAGTTCCCATCAATAGATGTGCTTCTCCTCTTGGTTTAGTTCCACCTTCACCCAATATGAGTTCATATGAGACTCTTTGTAACAAACTTGGGAGGGAGTTTTCATGTAGTTATGTCTTCATGTCCTTGTGTTGTGAGCTTGCTTGAGTGCTTTCCCTTGTCTCTTGATGATTCCCCAAGCTTGGGGGTGGCTTCATAGAAGCCTAGGTTGGGAGGTGAGCACTCCTTGGCCTATGCATTGTGTTTAAATTGCAGGATTTTGGAGCCTTGAAGACTTCTTGGATGGAGTTGTAAACTTGTGTTATTGAGGATGTTTTCATGTTGGAGTTGGAACACTATTGTATTGTGTTTAATGTCATTGTATGGACATCTTGAGACATCTTGAGTTAATGTAATTGTAATGGAGTGGATGCTCCAAGTTTATAGTTTGTATCCAAGTCTTATATTTGAAATAAGTTGTTGCAACTCATCTTTGAAGAAGTATATTGGTTTTAGCTTTGAAAAATTCATGTTCCCTTATGAAAATAATGTAGATTGCATAAAGAATTTGCTATTGGAATCATATTGTAGTAATTGATAGTTCACCAAGAAATGAAAATTGTTGTAAACTTTATTAGATTCTTTGTGTTATTGAAAGGGTTATTGGGAATACTTATTGTTGTTTCCTGGAGTTTGCTCTTTGAAGTAGATATGTGAAGACGATGTTGTGAACATAAATTGATTCAACGAAAAAAAAAAATAGTGAGAATGTAGTTGAATCTAGTAATGTTTAGTTTCATGTTTAGTTTACAAATTGTCAAATTTAATAAGTAATGTGAATATACAGTGTTAAAATGTGATTCTTAAGACTATTAAGTTTCCTTCAATAGCATGTTGAAACAAAAGAAAAATCTACTTTTAAGTCCTCATTTTCTTTGTAGCAAGAAATCTATTTTGTCATTACATGTTAAAGACCTTAGATAAAAGAGATGAACTCATAAACTATTAGATAATGTAGAGTATAAATGTAAACAAAAAAAAAAGAATAAATTCAGCTTAGTGTTGAGGTGAAAATAATATGAAGAAACAGAGCAAAGAAAAATTGGCAATTGAGACCTACAGGTCTCTGGAATTTGTATGGGAAAATTTCCCATACAAATTCCATTGCCACAGTCATTATTTTATTATATAAATTATCTACTTGTTCAAAATGAAATGTAATATATAATATAATATAAACTTGTCTACTCCAAGTCAACAAAATACAATAAAATTATAATAAATATAATAGCCCCTCACACCTTTTTATCCTTTCCCAAAAAGTGGCACAGTGTTTAGATGCCAGGCTTGCTTTATACAAAACTAACTTTCATTGGACAATGCACTTGTACTAGTGCAGGCTTATTATATTAATCTTTGGAGGTGAATTCCCCAACACACCTCCTAACCTGCGCATGCAAATGACTTACCAAGCACCTTTCTTATCTGTGTGAGGGCTTTGATTTGGTATGAAGTTGAGGTGGGTCCCAACACCCACTTGTCTTCCTAACCTCACAACCCTCCATGCGCTGGTTTTAGGGACTGTTTCTTGTTTGAATTTTTCCTTGGAGACCTCGTAAGCCTCCCCTCCCTTTATTGGCGCACCCAATGCTTTGCATGGTTAGTGTTGGACTTCCCTCCCTAGGTACATGGGTCAAGGGGGAAGTAGGTTAGGGGATTTAGTAAGTGGTGGCTAGGAATTAGGGGGAGATTAGATTAGATTAGTATTTAGTTTAGGTAAATTTTATTTTGTGGTTCATTTGCTTATCATAGGATAAGTTCTTAATTAATTTCTTTTGTTTTATTTAATTGTTATTTCTATAAGATGGTTTACTAAAAATTTATTGTGGTAACTATTTAATATATATATATATATATATATATATATATATATATATATATATATATATATATATATATATATATATATATATATATATATATATATATATATATATATATATATATATATATATATATATATATATATATATATATATTAATAATTAATATATTATAATATATTAATTAATTAATATTATATTAATTAGTTAATATATTATAATTAATTATTAATCTATATATATATTACTTAATTAAATATATTATTAAATGATATTTTTAATTTATTAATTGGTTAATAATCTTATTAATTAATTGATATATTATAATTAGTTTATTAATATATGTCTCATTTAATTATAATCGTCATTCAAATGGTTATTTAATTGAGAAGTTTTTAGCTTAACATGTTTTGGTTCAAAAAAAATAAAATTATCTTTATAATTTTTAATAAATAAATTTGATATTAGTTTATGCAATGATCAATATTTATAAGAACATTATTTAAAGAATATTCTAGGGAATGTTCTTTTAACTCTAAATAACCTATGTGATTACTAAAACAACGAATCGTTCGTTAAACTCAATTAACTAAACTTCCTAATTTTGAAAACCACTTGGCATCATTAATAAATTATGGAATTAGACCTCATTGTCATCACCAAATGCAAATCGAGAATTGTTCATCCTAACCCTATTGTACTCGGTTACAACGTCAATTGAATATTTATCAACTAGTAACCTTTTGGAAACCAACATTGGTAAAGGACTTATTCTTCAGAGTCTTTTCGAACTATTGTCAGAGTCACCTATCAACTTGCAACATAAACTTGGACTTAATTTACCCTTTAAAAAAAAAAAAAGTTTGTGTGGTTTTAGAGTAAAATTTTTTGGGCATGACAAATAACAAAGGATGTTTTATTTTATTATTAAAATAAAATAAATTTATATTTATAAAATCATATTATTTCCCTTATCCCTCCATACAAAATATATAAAAATGCTTCTTCTTCCAAATCTATCGAATGTGTCTCCTCTCCAAGATAATAGACTTATTATTATTTATATACTCTCATATCCTCAACGAAACGGTATGTCTCTTGTCAAAGGTTAGGATCTTTTATTAAAATAATTAAACTTGGATTTATTTGCACCCGTTCATTTTAATCACGCCATATACTAACGTGATTAATCTTTGGTTATCACCATGACTTTTCTAAATTAGCCATTAGCTTCTGTTGAGAATCTTAGTAGCTCTTTCCTTTTATTCACACCATGCTTCTGCAGATGAGTCATACTGTATACGTGTAATCATTCAAGAGACTAGCGCCACCTATTATAGGTTGACCCTTCAGACTCTACACACAGGTTGCATAATAACGTTACTAAGTTTACAAACGGCATCTGTGTATATGATCATTTATGATGTGCGACTCTTATTATTTGAATGCCATCATAGACGCCTAGTTGGACACCCTTCTTTATCACTGTGTATCAAACACCATATCTTCGCAATACTATCATTATTTTCTCTTTTGATGTATATGCAGATGATACCAATTTGGATGTTGATTTATAAGTGTCGCACATCCCTGTAACGCGCACGCACATATATCTACATGGTAGTCATTTCCTCCCTAGATGAATACACTCGAGTCTCCACATCCCACATCCGCAGTCCGCACGAGCTTTTCCAACATGTGTTTGCAACTTCAATACATTTCATATCTTCATTCGTTCTAATAAATAGACTGTTTTTATCATCGAAAATACGATAGTCTCCTCTTAATATGGACTCATCGGGATCTTGTATATGCGAACCATGCACTGTGCGATATGGAAAATAACTTATCCAAACTTGTCCTCCTCTAAATACTCTTTGTGGTTTGTCCTTTGTTTGACTCAGTGTATTTACTACATCTTTTGAGACCTGACGATGATACAACTATTTCTAATTACTGTTGTTTATCATACAGGAAATCACAATCATTTAGAGTTGTAGACTTTTAAGTCACTGCAATGATATCATTCAAAATACTTGTGTATCTCTCCTTGCTACTTATTTTCTTTGATTGTAAATGCTCCAACATATATATTATTGACTTGGATGCTATATATTATCTCCCTTTGGTGTGATATTTGGGACTAAAATTTTGCCAAATTTTAGAGTTCCATCACATCCAATTGGTCCCCACCTCAAGGGTATAGACTATGGCAATCTATTTTTGTCATTTAAACAAGAAAGTTGACTTTAAAACACTCATTGAAGATCCACAATAATAAATAACATAAACTCATCTATATTTAATAATAGAACCTTATTTCCTTCTAAGTCAAAGATGGTTCTACTTATAAATTCTCATAGAAGAATTTGATTTGGAATAGATATTTGTCCCACATACCTTGTTACTTTTCTGCATATGTAGACAACACATTCACAAGCATAATTAGAGAACAATAATAATTCATATTATCTTGTATTAAATTTTTCATAAAGTTTATTAGGGAATACAAAAATGTTACCATAAAATATTCTCATTTATTATCCCTTAATCTATCTAACCATCTATTGGAGAAAAACATGTAACAATTTAAGGTTGTATTAGCTATATGTGAGAGCGGGTCTTACACAATCCTAAATTCAAATCATATCAATATTCAATATGTTCATGTATACAATCAATAATTGATAATTATCAATAAAACATATGGAAAAATTAGACATTAGATCTTTCATAATCAAAGATTATGTTTACATGTGAATATAAGAGCATAACTAATCGAACAGTCTCACCGCCACTATATTGCCATTTTAATTTAATTACTACAATGTATATTCAATAATTAGGGTTGTATTAGTACTTAATGATGTGGGGTCTAACATCTACCTCAATTTTGAGAAAGACTAAAATGATAAAGGACCCATATTTGAATTTAGGTGTCCATGAAGTGCCCTATGAAGTCCTACTATGAAAATGCATTAAGGTGGGTGTTGTGTGATGATGATAATCACCTTCATGAAATTAAGATCAAATTAGCAACAATTCTAAAGTAAATACAATGCAAATCTATTTAAAAATGAAAATAAGATCTATAGCATCTCATGGCTCTCTAGAAAGAGGTGGTAAGTGAAGCTCTAAGCTCAAATCTCCACTAGTGACACTTATAAAACAAGAATGTATGATGTTCTATGCTTCTACAATGCTTCTATGATGATGATTCTAGCTCAAATTGACAAAAGTATAATGAAAATGCTCTAAATGCTCTTAGAATGCTCTTCAATTGCCTATAGTAATAATGCTTTGCAAATGAATTTCTAAGATTTCAATTTCTCTCAAAATGCTTCATATTTATAGTAAATTCCCAAGGGTAGGGGGTGGAGTGAAATAATCATGATTAACCTTTGGTTGAGTCAAATACTTTGCTTTGTTCATAAATGGGGGGACAATTTAAAGGTTTGTCTCAAAGCTTTGGACAAAAGGACAAGATTGAGTGGTTGAGATTGAAACTTTAGAATGAATGATTGAGATTCATCCTTTTTGAGTGATTTGTGTCTTTTTGTCCTCAATTTTTATTGGTTGCTCAACTTTGTTAAAAGATATTAAGAATTATTAATTCAATTAATTAATTAAATTTAGCCATGTAAGGGTAATAGGTTCATTTCGATTTTTTATTTAAACAACTATATAACTAATTGATTAAAATCAATTATGTAGTGTTTTTCACCCCTTTAAGCTTTGATTTAATTATTTAACATCCTTATTTGATTTTTCCTTTGTGTTTATTGATTTTGTCCAATTTAATTTAATTATGTCCATTTTAATTGATTTGATCCCTTTTAATGCATTTTGATGATTTTAAGCCATTTTATTGATTTTTGCAATTTAACAGCACTTTGTCCATTTTTACATGTCTACAAATGCCCTTCTTTGAATTTATGTGTGAAGAACATTGATTCAAAGATTCATTTGAGTCCTAATAGCTTTTAGGTCCTGATTGTTGATTCACTGATTCACTGATTCACCACTGATTACTACCTCTGATATGATATGATTTTGATATGCCACTGATTCTAATGATGCCCCACTGATTCTAATGATGTTTGATTTCAATTTTAATTTGATACCCTAATGCCCCCTCAAAAATTAAAACATATTGATTGCTTGATATGAAAATTTTGATGATGTTGATGTAAATGTTTTCATTTCTGAAAAACTTGATGATATGTCCTGATTCAAGAATATTCCCCGATTGATTTCATAGGTCAATATAGGTCTAAGTCAATTTTCACCTCCAAAATTAGGTCAAAATAGCTTAAATAGGTTGAAAAACCTTGATTTACTATTCATTTTCACTTTTATCTTAGGTGATTTTGCTATGATCTTGTGGTGAATTTTGAGATGGTTGTCCCTATCTGAGAGCATCGATTTGAGAGCTGTCGACGATATGCGAGGCCACCTGACTATGGACCTCTAGTGAGTTATTTCAAACTCCTTTGCATTTATTGCTCATTTATTAGCATTTATTGCAATTTTCCATTTCATCGTTGCCTTGAATATGTAAAATCATGCCTAGGAAAATTTCACTGTCGCCTAGACCCTTTTACTATCACATCCATGCTTTTCTCTCACGCAGACATATAGTTTAATGTCGCCTAAGAAACTTTCATCCTCGCCTGAGAATAGGATATTCACACATAGAGCTAGGTCAAAAATGCCCATTTTCATATATTTTACCGCGTAGGAAACCCTAACAATCTACTGTCACCTAGGCCACATTTCGTTATCGCCTAGCATGATTTAATGTCACGTGAAATGAGAACTATTGTGTAACACCTGCAAAGTGTCACATTACAACTTTTTGTTATCGCTTCAGAGAAATGTCGCCTAGTATGATTAAAATCACGCCTACAGACTTTTGAAAAAAAAATTTACACTTGTACTTGATTGTGTCTGATGAAAAATTTGATGACTTCCGATGCTCAATTTGAATGATGAGATTAGGTCTATTACATTCAACAAAACAAGGGATTAATGATATCAGGATAGTGTTACCAATGAATGTGATGTGTCAATCCGATTAGGATAGGATACTAATAGGATAAATCAATCAGTGTGAAAACCGATATGATTTGATACTGCTACTTCATTCTCAGGACATAAAGACACGAACAAATGGTACTTGGTGTGATTGCTTGATACTTTTGATAGAATTGATTGACTTGAGATAATTCCTTGATATGGTATACTGATATGATTCCTTTTCTTTTCTGATAGACAAACTTCCCTACTCTATACATCCTGATAGTTGCTTCTTAGGTCATTGATTTGGGTCAGGCACTTACAGATGTTGAGTTTCATGTGATTGAGTTGTGTGGATTGAGTTTCCTTCTTGACCTTCCATGGTTCTAGCTAAACCATGGTTTATTGACTGTAGTGGCGGAGCGATGGCACTCCGACCATAATACATTTCACTTGCCATTTGGAGAGATGACTATCACACCTAAGGACGTGTATAGATTATTACGTATCCCATGCAGAGGAGAGGTAGTTTATTATGATTCTATATATGATTCCATTGTCTATCGATGAGTGTTCAGGGACAACTCTATTGATGATGATACGATCACCTGGCCTCAGTTTTCTTCATTTCCTACATTGCTAGCAGTACTTGGTGCACTGATCAGTGGTTTGCTTCTTCCCAACCAGCAAGGTCATGGTTTTTATATCAGATGGGGTAGGATTCTGGAGGATTTTCTTGCTCATCCTCGACACTTCGATTGCGGTTCATGCATCCTTGCACAGCTCTACCATGATTTGCACGAGGTAGTCTATAGAGAGAGAGAGTGTGTCCTTGTCGGCTGGTGCAGTTATTCTTTAGTTATGGATATGGGAGCATCGTCCCATCACTAGGCCTATTTCTAACAGGGTTTGACCTTGTGGTTTTCCATATGCTTTTCTATATATTGGTATGGTTCTGCAGCATCATTTGGGTCATCTGGATTACTGGTGGTGATAGATTGATGATTGATGATCAGGTTTTATGGAGACCATACAAGGGTTGCGAGTGCTGGAGAGAGGATGATGATGAGTTACCTTACATGTTTTCCCCTCACTGGATGATTGGTTGCACTACTACTACTATTGAGTGCTTCTACTTTGGCAGGTTTTCTAGACAGTATGGTCAGATATAGGATATGCCTCAGGGCACAGCACTATATGCTCAGGTATAGGCAGAGAGATCTATGTGGGGTCCTCTTGTTGATTATCAGTTTGCATTGGATCATATTGCTGGTATGGCTTATTGTAGGTGGGAGATGCTTCCTGGTATGGCTAATGCCAGTATGTCTCATGAGTATGTAGATTGGTGGGCTCATAATAGGTCTATTCATTTCACTAATCTAGTAGAGCCTGTCCCAGGTCACGGTGATGGTGGCAGTGGTGATTGAGGTGGTGGTGGTAGATGGTAGAGATGGTGAGGACAGAGAGATCCTCTAGTTGTTGTTCGAGTATGAGTGAGAGGTGGTCACGCTAGAGATAGAGATCGAGCTAGAGGCCATGATGATGCACTTGATGTATGTCCTAGAGCAGATAAACCGCATAGAGCTCAGAGACAGCAGAGACAGGTTCATGTTGATGCTGCTAGGAAGATTCCAGGTGGATTAGATCCTTTGGTTTAGTTGCAGAGAGTTTCCTTGGCTCAGCAAGATGATGTTCCAGCACAGCAAGATCAGGTTCCAGCACAGCAGGTGCCTCCACAGGCTTAGCAGCCATAGGATCAGGGACAGAGTTCACAGGATGTTCCCACTATTGGTACTGTAGTATGGGAGGTTCAGTCTATGAGGACAAATATGTCCACTGTTGTTGGGCGTTTAGATCAGGTTGCCACCTTGATGCAGTAGTTCATGTTAGCGATGGTTCAAAGAAAAAGCAGAGTGAGCACTTCTCAGGCTCCTCCTCCATAGGATGATAGAGGTCCAGATGCATCGAGTCCTACGGGATCTTGATTTATTGATGATAGATTCTCTCATTGTTGATGTTCTTGTATCACATGCCATGTTATTTGATTGATCGAAACATTTGATGTATCATTTTGTATGACATGGTATCTTGGTATATCGATTTGATGGATCACTGATGAACACTTTTTTGATGATATATGATGATATACTCCTTGGTTCTCCTTGATGAGTTGTTTATGAGAATTATCTTTTATGCAGCTATATGATGTTTTATGCATTTACTTCGAGTTATGCTATGGATGCAATTATCTTATCTTATGAGATAACTAAATGAATGCAATGATGTATGGATTTTATGACATGTTGTTCTCTATTTTTCAATGTATCAATGCAAAGATGTTTTATGGCAATGCATATGTAAATGCCCCTATGTATTTTAATTTTTTGATGTATGAAATACTATCCTTAACTACATGTATGCAAATGATGGATGATTCTTTTTCTCTTTTTTGGTACATGGATAATGATTAATGATTAATGCTATGCATGAATGCAAAAGATAATCTCATTTCTTTGTTTTGATTTATCAAGAGTAAGACGTTTGATTGAATCCCTCATTTCTTTAATGTTTTGACTAACCAAGATTATTGATGTACCCCCTTGCCCTTGGAAAATTAACCACAAACAAATGTAATTAATCTAACATGATAATGCAATGAATCTAACATGATTAAGCAATGCAATTAATCTAACATGATAATGCAATGCAATGCAACCTAAGTGTCGCCAGCTTTTAGCAAAGAAATGCCATGGAGATAAATTTTCATCATTGAGCATTTTGGGACTAGAAAGCAAGTACAATCATCACTGACCACATCATGATGATATGAATATCACTTTTTATCTCTTTTGGTAACCCCTTTTTTGAACCAAGTACAACCCTCACTAGTTGGATGACCAAACTATGGGAGTCTGAATACTGGTGTCAATGGATTCAATGTTGCAAGTGGATTTTTGGTATTAAGATATGGAAGATCTAAATAGCCAAGGGATTTGTTTGCATAAACAAGCAAAGGTCAATCCATCCTCTTATGAGATAGTCCTCGATGGTTCTTTGATGACCATGTCGTTTAGATGAACTCTCATAAGTCAACGAATCTTCCTCAAGACAATCACTCAAAGGAAAATAAAATATCACATCTCTCTCATGGCTAATCTAGTCGAAACATCATCAATTAGCTCAAAAGAGGTGATAAAAAGTCAATTTCACAAAGATTATCAAAAAAAGTTTCAAGTGTTTTGCAATGTTTCCTGATTTTCAAAAAGTATTTCCAAGCATTATGATCTTTAAGGTGTTTTGTCAATTTTTAATCCCAAATTATAAAGTCAATGAAGGCTCAAGGATCATGTTGTAGGATCAAATACTTGGATTTGAACAATGATATCTATTGGTGTAATTAATTATTCCTAATTACACTTAGCTTAATATTACTTAGGTTAATGCATTGCATAGTAGTTTGTGATTGAGACACCTAGGAGTGTGCACATCTATTAAGCACATGGTTTAGGAGAAATTTCACTTTTGGTGTGATAGTTGTCTTCACATACCTCATTGTGTGTGAGATCCACCTTTCGTGCTCTTATCACATTATCATCCTAATCCAATGCACATACTTTATTGCATATTGGAGGATGATCCACATTTGGTGGACATGTGATTACACCTAACATAGTTGATAGCTTATCAGCTCATTATCATTCTCTCATATTGCCTTTCCTATATAAGGAGGCCTATTATGTAATCATTTCATTAAGCATTGAGCAATTCATTGGATCTATTCAATCCATCCTTGCATTCATATTTTCTCTCTTGTGATTTTCTTCAACCTCTAGATCCTTGGTTCAATATTTGCTATTTGCAAATTCTTACATGGTATCAGAGCCATTGGAGCATTTTAGATCAGCTGATTTGAAGAGAGCTTGATGCAAGCTTTGAAGGTCCAAATCTCAAATATGAGAACCAGCGTGTGATAGAGGCGTCTTGGAATAGATCTAACCTCACCATTGCATCCAGGAGGTTGTTTTGGTTAAGATCAACTATAAATTCACCCATATTTGCTGAAAGTCCAAATCAAGGCAAAAAAAATTTGCAAATCGGACCGTATGGCCCGATCTACCCTCTCTGGTATGATTTTTTCAAAAAAAAAATATTTTTTTTTAAAATCTGCAATTTCTCAGATTTTTTTTACAAAATATGTTGTGGGCCTGGTACGTGCCCAATTTGATTTAATTGTCAATATAATCCATTGACATTCGACATCAAACATCACATCGGTGTCGTACCATGCACCAACCCGCACTCATCAACTAAGTGAAGCACGGGCCCAAGCCTGACTCTCTTCTTGTTTGTACATGGGCTAGCTCACATTGATAAAGGGCATTATACCCCTCCACACAGTCCATGTGGGATTTTATATCCCACCACCACTGCTAGCCATCTACTCGGTGGCTCCTCCCAATCGCTGCTCCTCCGGCAGTGCCTTCCTAGCGGCCAGATCCGCCAAACACCAGCGCTCATCTGCACAACCCTGTAGTCACCTTCTAGCAACTATCACCTACTCAGCTTGCAGCCCCTACAGCTCAACTGAATCTCCACCGCGGCTCTCATCTCTCTGCCCGGGCCCAACTCAGAGCACATCCTCTGCAGAACCACCGGCTCGCCGCTAGCCACCACAACCTCTCTACCGCGCTCGTCCAATAGGCCACCTCACCGCCACCCAGCCATGTGGCATCCTCTGATCGCCCACTCCATCAATGCAACAGGCCCCACCACATGGATAGCAGACCCCGCCATAGCACCTTGTGGATGCCCAATCACCAGTGGGACACTTCAGCAGTGCCACATCACCTAACACATCAGTCTCCCATGTCAGTAGTGTACCTGCCATGTCACCACCACCTCAGACCCCTGCAAAGCATGCCACATGGCACAGAAGACACTACATCACCATACACATCAGCAATCCATACTGTACGGACTGTCCAGTCATTGACCATGTCAACAAAGGGGCATTTTTTTGCTGATGTCACCTTTTTCACTGTCTTAAAATTGATGGTCATTTAGCCGTCATAGCAGAGCAAAATTGGGTCTTTTTGACAGCTGTATGACCATCAAATTTAACCCCATGAATTGCTGATGTTAGCAGGGTTTGAAAATTCTCTACCTTCACCATTTGCATTTTTTATTTTGTAGTCCAACTTTGAGAGGCCATAACTTGGTCATTCGAGCTCCAAATTGGGTGCAATTTTTTTTGAAATTGGGAAGAATTTCCTAAAATTTCTAGTTGTGGTGTTGATTTTGCATTTTGGTGGCCTCATTTGTTAGAAATTGTAGATCTTGTTGACTGTTACTATCTATTCCTGATTTTTGCAACTTTCAAGGCTTCATTTGGGCACATACGGTAACATTTTGAGGTGAAATTTCTTTTGAAAGTGCATAATTTTTTGTCTACTTTTCAGATCTGCAATCAGATTTGAGTGAATTTGGGTAGACATATCACTTTCAACAATATGCTATTTTGGGGCTATAATTGCACTTGGTTAATCCTTGGATTTCAGTTTTTTTATTTGCATAAGTCATTTGAAGGAGTTATCAGTAGTTATCAGTCATTATTTGGTTTTAATATGGATAATTCAAAGGTTAAAATCCTCACTCCATATAACTACAATGAATGGAAAGTATCTTTCAGTGATCATTTGTTGAGTCTTGGATTGCTTAGAATGACTCTTGGGCAGGATCAAGAACCTCAAATAGGTGTTGTAGAAAGGTGAAAATGGTTTGATCGAAGGGATAAAGCACTTGGCTCTCTTAGATCATCCATCTCTCATGACTTGCTCTTTCATATTGCATCTTGCACACATCCTCATGATGCTCGGATCACATTGGAAGGACTCTTTGGTAAACCTAATAGAATGAGGAAATTCAGATTAGAGAATGATCTCATAGGTCTCAATCCTAGGGATTTTGATAATATTCAAGATTCTTTCTCTAAGTTCAATACTATTAGATTGGAGCTTTCTTCATGTGGCATTGTTAAAGGGGATGAACAATTGATCTTTTCTATTCTTTCCAAGCTTGGTCCTAAATATTCTATCTTTGTTTCTACATTCTATGCTACTATGGATGCTCTTGGTAGTGCATACAAATTGCCCTCTCTTAATGAATTTGCAATGCAGCTCACAAGGGAACAAGCAAAGTTGGCACACATGGGTTAGTTAAAGCCTTCCACACATCAAGCATTGATTGCAAGTGAGTCTACTTCAAAGGCTTCTAATGGAAAATGAAAGAAACACAATAAGGATCCTAAGCCTCAAGACAAAGGTAATGAATCTTCTTCACCAAAAAGTACTGAATCCATGTCCTCTTCAAGAGAGGAATCATCTAGAAGAAAGAGAGATAAATGTGCATATTGTCAAAAGTTAGGACATGATGAGCATAAGTGTTTTCAAAAGAAGATTGATGAGCTAACTCACATTATTCAGAAACACAACATTAAGTTGCCCTCATCAATTTTTGCTCCTTCTTCTACACATTTGGCAGCTTCTACATCTTCATCATCATCCAAAGATAAAGGTAAAGGACAAGCACTCTTGGCTTCCACACATCTTGAGCAAGGTAAATGGCTTCTTGATTCAAGTGCATCACATCATATGGCATCTTCTATGGATATGTTTTCTTCTATTGAGCCTTGTAATTCTCCTAATAATTTGATGGGTAACAACACATTCATGAGAGTTTGTGGGAAAGGTTCTATTCCTATGGGAGAGGGGACATTTAATGATGTTCTTTGTGTACCATCCTTGACCACTAATCTCCTTTCTATTTACCAAATTACACATGGGGCACAAGGTAAAATTGTTGAGTTCACTCCTGATTATGCCTACATTAGGGACATGGAGACTAGAGATGTCATAGCTATGGGATTTGTTGATCATACATCCTTCTTGTATTCTTTTTCCACTTTTGTTGATAATGATGATGATATTCATGGTGTACCCATCCCTTTTCCAAGGGATAATTATGAGGAGAACTTTGGACACTTGAATCATTTTGTTGTTGAGACAAGTGTTGATCTTCCTACTCCTCCACTTCCTACTTCTTTAGACATGGGTTCTACTATTCAGTGGGATGGTCATAGTGTTTCAGATCTTGCAGAGTGTGATGACAACTTGGAGGCATCTTTAGCATTGGTTGATTCTCATGATGTAGATCATTTGGAAGACATACATGAGGGGGTTTCTCTTTCCCTTGATGACAGTTTCATCATAGATGGGGACACTTCTTCACCTTTGGAGATTGGTGTACTTGATTCTTCTCCTTCTTCACTTGATTTGTCACATGAAGTGATAGATTCTTTTGATCTTGGAGATTCCTACTTAGTCTTCAGAGATTCATGCATGGAGACCTACATCTTCTTCCTCCTTCCATTTGCACAAGGATTTCCTTCTTCATCATTTGATGTATCTATTTCTTCCTAAGGGGAGACATGTTTCTTGTAAGCATTGGCTTATCTATTGTTTGCAGGTACTCTTCATCAACATGGGAGCTTCTACATTATGGGGGGCATATCATGTCTCCAACTATCCTTCTTATGGGGGGATAATTATTTTTATATACATGATGTATGTAGTTCTTGGGGGGTCTTGAGCACTCCATCCATCCATGCATCTTGTTTTCTTCTCTATTTTTGGGGGAGGGTTTTTCCCATGAGGTTTTCCCTCTTTCTCCACTTTATGAGAATTATGCATTTCATGTATTGCATTTTGTACATGGGTACCTAACATGGCCTAGTAGTCGGGACCCATCTTGCATTGTGAGTTTAAGTGCATTCCCCTAAGTTGCACTTAAGGGGGGGTGTTGGTGTAATTAATTATTCTTAATTACACAGCTTAATCTTACTTAGGTTAATGCATTGCATAGTAGTTTGTGATTGAGACACCTAGGAGTGTGCACATCTATTAAGCACATGGTGTAGGACAAATTCCACTTTTGGTGTGATAGTTGTCTTCACATACCTCATTGTGTGTGAGATCCACCTTTTGTGCTCTTATCACATTATCATCCTAATCCAATGCACATATTTTATTGCATATTGGAGGATGATCCACATTTGGTGGACATGTGATTACACCTAGCATAGGTGATAGCTTATCAGCTCCTTATCATTGTCTCATATCGCCTTTCCTATATAAGGAGGCCTATTATGTAATCATTTCATTGAGCATTGAGCAATTCATTGGATCTATTCAATCCATCCTTGCATTCATATTTTCTCTCTTGTGCTTTTCTTCAACCTCTAGATCCTTGGTTCAATATTTGCTATTTGCAAATTCTTACAATATCCATTAAAGGTTCAATAAACTTTCCACTCTTCTGAAACTCTGATAAATCTCTCTCTGACGTGACTGATTGTAACACTTATTGAATCCATTTGGTACCAAATTTCTAATCCTCTTCTGCCCCCAAGTGATAAATGTGATCATGCGTCAAACTTAGGGCTGATAGGCAATGCAACAATGTGACTGAAAGGCTTTATTATGACTATGTACAAATGATGGATGCAATGGCAGTTGTACAAATGGGATGTTGGAAATGCAATATGGACATATGTGACTAGGAAAGACAAACTTAAGGGAACAAAAGGCACTTATTTACCAAGTTTTCACCTTTTGGATTTTTTTTCTTTTTTTGCTACCAAGCGCCTATTGCTAGGTTTTCACCAAGGCACTTTTTTCTCTTTTTTCTTTTTTTGTATTTTTATTTTTTTCAATTTTTTTGTATCTTTCAAGATCTCTTTGACTATCTACAATAAATATGATGCTCATCATCTAATACTCTTTATACTCTTTCATCTCCCTCATGTGTAGAACCTTTTGAGATGAATGTTGTTGATGGGTTCTTGGAGTTCCTATCCTTCACAATTTGATAACTTATAGGTTCCCATTCCAAATGAAGACACTATGATGAATGGACCAAGCCAATTAGCCTCCCATTTTCCTTTCTTCTCTCTTTCAACCTGATTCTTTGGGTTTTCCCTTAACACTAAGTCTCCTACCTGAAAGACTCTCGGTTTGATATGCTTATTGTAGTTCCTCAAGATTCTATTTTGATACACTTTCAGGTGCTCATAAGCTTGTGTTTGGTGTTCTTCTAGCAACTCCAATTGTCAAAGTCTAGTGACTCTATAGTCTTCATCTATGATCAACACTTGCAATGACACTCATAAAGATGGGATTTTGACCTCTAATGGTAGAACTGCTTCGACTCCATAGACTAATGAAAATGGTGTGGCTCCTGTAGGTGTCTGAATGCTATTTCTATAGGCCCATAATGCTAGATTAATTTGCACATGCCAATCCCTTCCTAATTTATTGACCGATCTCTTCAAGATTTTCAAGATGTTCTTGTTTGTGGCTTCGGCTTGCCCATTTCCCTAAGGACAATAGATGGATGAAGAATGGTGAGTGATGTGAAATGTAGCACAAAGTTCATCCACATCCTTGTTTTTGAATTGCTTTCCATTATCTGTCATTATGGCATGAGGAATGCCATATCTGCAAATGATGTGGTTCAAGATGAACATGGAAATTTGCTTACCTGCGGCCATGATCAAAGGAACCGCTTTGACCCACTTAGTGAAATACTCTATTGCATTTATGATGTATTTGTGACCATTTGAAGAAGGTGGGTATATGACACCAATTAAATCAAACCCCCATTGATAGAAGGGCCATGGTGTCACAAATGGGTGCAATTCCTATGCCGGTGCATGTATCATGTCGCCATGATATTGACATTTTCTGCATATCCTAAAAAAGTGACAAGCATCTTTTTGTAATGTCTTCCAAAAATACCCTAAGCAAAGGATCTTCTTAGCTAGGCCTAAACCGCTTGAGTGTGACCCACAAATGCCTTCGTGAACTTCATGCAAAGCTAACTTAGACTCTTCCTCCTCTAGACACCTAAGTAACATCCCATCAAGACCCTTATGATACAATGTTTCTAAGAGGATTATGTAACGGGCTGTTTGGCATATAAAATTTCATTTTTGGGCTTGGGTTGGGTCTAAAGGTAGCACTTGGTATTTGAGATATGTATATATAGGGTCATACCAAGGTGAGTCATGTCCATGTAATGAGGCAACAATTTGGGTTTCAGGAAGGTCGAATGCCAGTTTCACCAACTCCTCGACCAAGAACTCATACTTCTCATTTTGATATGGTTTTTGTAACAAGGAAGCCAAGGTGGCCATGGCATCAGCTGCTCTATTTTTCTCTCTTAGAATCTACTCAAAAGTGATCAAGGCAAAGTACTTCTTTCATCTTTAGTGTTATATTCATTATTGACTTGATTGATGATGAGTTGAGAATCTCCATATATTTGTAGCTCCGTGATGTTCCATTCTAAAGCCATTTTGATGCCTATGACTAGTGCCTCATATTCCGCTATATTGTTTGTACATGGAAACAAGAGTTTGTAGGACTTAGGAATGGTGTAACCTTGAGGAGTGACCAATAATATGCTAGCCCTAGAACCTCCTTGAGTATATGAGCCATCAAAGTATAACTTCCACATTTTTGCTTCTATGTTTACAATGGCAGAATCTGGAAATTCCTCTTGAATAGTTTGTGTAGAAGTCATTGGATTCTCAGAAAGTGATCTGCTATCACTTGTCCTTTTATTGCTTTTCTATCGACATACTCAATGTCAAATTCACTCAATATCATAACCCACTTTTCTATCCTACCCGTTAAAGCAGTTTTACTTAGCAAATACTTTAGAGGATCAATTTTGGCAATTAGATTTACCTTGTGCATCAACATATAATGTCTCAATTTTTGAGATGCAAAAATAGTTGCTAGGCAAGCCCTTTCCATGAATGTGTAGTTAAGTTCATATTTGATCAATTTCCTACTCAAATAGTAGATGGCCCTTTCCTTTCCTTGTTCATCCTCTTGCACCAAAAGCACTCCTAGAGATCTCTCGGTAGTAGATATGTATAGAAGAAATGTTTTTCCCTTGATTGGTGGCATTAGGATAGGTGGATTTATCAAATAGGTCTTCAATAATGTGAAGGCTTGATCACATTTTTCATCCCACATGAACATAGTATCCTTGTGTAGAAACCTTGTGAAGGAATGATGTTTTTCGGCCAATTGAGAAATGAACCTTCTTATGGATTATATTTTTCCTTGTAAGGACCTCATTTGGCTGATGTTCTTTGGTATCTCCATATCCATTATTGCTTGTACTTTCTTTAGGTCCACTTCAATTCCTTTGGTTGAAACTATATAGCCTAACAATTTATCGGATTGGACACCAAAGGAAAATTTCTTTGGGTTTAGTCTCACCTTGAATTGTTCCAACCGAATTAATATCTTTTTCAAAATTTATAAGTGTTCCTCTCTTTTGTGGGACTTGGCCAATATGTCATCCACATAATCCTCTAAAAAGGTGTGCATCATGTCATGGAAGATAGTTTT
This sequence comes from Chamaecyparis obtusa, assembly GCA_027943335.1. NCBI lineage: Eukaryota > Viridiplantae > Streptophyta > Pinopsida > Cupressales > Cupressaceae > Chamaecyparis > Chamaecyparis obtusa. The sequence goes on along the minus strand of BSBK01001459.1, from coordinate 475,615 downwards.
CATTGCCCTTTGATATGTGGCTCTGGCATTTTTAAGACCGAAGGGCATGACATTCCAACAAAAAGTACCCCAGGGGCATGTAAAGGTGATCTTCTCTTGGTCTTTAGGTGCAATTTTGATCTGATTATATCTGTTGAAACCATCCATTAGGGAGTACATGGAGTGACCCGCTGTCAAGTCAATGATTGCATCAATGCTCAGAAGTGGGAAGTCATCCTTAGGACAAGCAAGATTTAGGTCTCAAAAATTTGTGCATACACAAATGAATTTGTCATGTTTTGTGACCAGTACAATGTTAGATATCCATTTAGCATAGGCTATCACTCTTATGAATCCCACCTTCAACAAGTTTTCTAATTCCACTTTGACTAAGAGAGCTATATGTGGGTGCATTTTTCTCAACTTTTGTTTGACGAGCTTAATCCCTGGTCAGACATTCAAATGATGCATTATAAAGTCAGGATCTAATCCAGGCATGTCGGCATATGACCTTGCAAAGTTCACATGTTGTTCTTGGAAAAACTTGATGAAATCCTCTCTTTCTAGAGGTGTAAGTGATGCTACCAAGTGTATACATTTTGGATCTAGTTCTATCCCAATGTTGACCTTTTCTATCGGCTATATGAGTATAGGTGACCTTTCTTCCTCATGCTCCATTAGAGTATCCAATCTGTCTTCCTTTGATGCCACAATTGGGTTTTCACCAAAGGAAACATCTTTTATCTTTACTTTTTTGGGTTCTAGTGCTGCCACATAGTGGTTTTCAGCACTAGGACTTTTCTTTTTCTTATTTTTTTTCATTTTTTTCTTTTGACTAAGAGATTGAACCCCCGTTGTTTCTATCATGTTCAATTTGAATTCATTGGTGAAAGAGGGCTCAATCGCATTAAGGTTCTAGTTTTTTTCTTGGTCATTTGGAAAATAAAGCAAGTCACTTGGCTCGGTTTGGTCCCAATCAATAAGATGGGGATTTATCAAAGATAAGGTTTCATTAGGCAAGTTCTCATCAATTGGGTTTATGGACATGACTTTGTTTGAGGGTTCATACATTGCATCATTTAGATCTATGACGTGCACTTCCTTGAGATGGTCCATGGAAGAAGGGTCAAAATCCCCTTCACTTGAGTCCTCGTCAACTTTTACAAGAAATAGCATGGGAAAAACCACAAGCAGATTAAAACTAACATTTAAATCTCCCTCCTCTGAAGGCATCCAAAATGTATCTATCCATGGCGGATTAGTAGGTGCTTGTCCTGTGTTAAGACCTTGTATATTAGGCTCTTCATTGGCTTGAATTTCTTGCCTTGGGATCTTTGCATAAGTATGTATTGTGACTACTTCTTTATCTTGACATGATTCATCAGATAGGGTATCCCACTCATAATCCTGGGAGTCATCACTATCCCCATTTTTTGCATTATCTCAAACCCTTTCCCATATTGCTCGGTTTGTATATTAACATGTTGGATTCTTTCCATGGGAGTGCTTGAGGTATCCTCTTCATCATGATAAAGCCATTGAAGGACTTCATTCTCCTCATTGTCAAATGTTGCTTTGTCACTTTCTCTTACAAAGTAAGAGTTATACTTATGAGGTAAGTGTTCTTTTGATGGTTTTCCATGTGTTCTTGGAGATGCAGGCATGTCGAATAGGGAAACGGAGTATTCCCCTACTCCTTTGGAACTAATTTTGCATTGTTTGTCAAATGCCTCCATCATCTCACTCATTTTCCTATAGTTATCCTTTTTAGCTTCATCTTTTTCTTCTCTAGTGGGTTTGTAGAGTACTATCTCTAATTTAGGTACTTGATCTAAACCTTCATTTGGAGTTGGACCCTTGTAGCTCATCTTTTCCTTTCCCTTAGTTGATGTCATTGAGCTAGCTTGAGAAGGGTTTGGAGTAGCATTTAATGTTATCATGGGATCATTCATTTTGGTATCTTTGAATGATTCCTTCTCGATTATGTGGAATAAATAGCTCATGAAGGGGTTTGAGTGCATTGCAATATTGGAATGGATTTGAGTCTCCTCTAACCGTAATTTCTTCACCCATGTACAGAAATTTGATGCATTGGTGGTACATGGATGGGACTTCTTGCATCTCATGGATCCATGGTCTCCCCAAAAAAATATTATAAGTTAACTTCATGTCCAATACTTGGCAATTGGTGTTCTTTTTGATAGGTCCCACTTGAATGGGCAATACGATCATGCCTTTAGAGGCCCTTTCAGCTTCATCATAAGCCTTTATGGTGATTCTTTTCATAGGTTCAATGCAAGACTCAAACAACCCTAAGGATTTGACAAGACTCGACATGCAAATGTTAAGGCCGGCTCCTCCATCAATGAGAGCTCTTTTAACTCTATGCCTCTCTATCAAGACCTCTATATGCAATGGTAGGTTTTGGGGATGAGTAATAGACATGTCATCTTGGTCAGAGAATGACAAGCAATGAGGTGCAATGAGATGACCTACCATGTTTTTAAACTTCCCTTCTTCTAAGTTAGTAGGAACAATCATCTCTACTAGATCTTTTTCTAAAATTTCCTTATGGTTAGGGGATAGCTTCAATAGCTCCAAGATAGAGATTTGTGTTGGAGTTCTTTGTAGCTGATCTACCAAGCTATATGGTTTTTCTATTGTAGAAGATTGCTTGATCACAATGTTGGACTATGAAGTGCTAATAATTTTAGGAGCAACCCCTTGTAAGGTAATCCTTGAAGTCTTCCCTCTAGTAATAACATTGGATTTCTCTTTTTGGGGCTGCTCTTTGATTATTATAGCATTCACAATGTTATCATAGGGTGGCACAAAGTTAATGTTATTGCTGCTTTGTTTCTTACCATTAGATGACTCCCCTTTGTCATGTTTATAGAAGGGCTGTTTGAAAGCCGTCTGGTCTTCATTTCTTTGAGGTCCATCAATGGTGATCATGCCACTATTGATTAAGTCTTGCACTACATTCTTTAGCTGCAAGCATTCATTTGTCGTGTGCCCTCGAATTATATGGTACTCACAATGGTTATTGGCACTCCACCAACTAGGCTTGTTGTGTGGCTCATAAGGCTGAATTCTAGGTAGATTAATGATATTGTTAGCTATGAGGGTCTTTAGTTCCTTTTTGAGGGGTTCACCCAAGGGTGTGAAGTTCCTTTGAGGAGTTGGCACAAAAAATTTATCAAATTTATTACTCCTTTGATTATTCCCTTGGTTGCCACTATTAGCATTATTGTTGGAAGGTGCATTGGAGGTCTAGTTTGCATTATTCACCTAATTAGGTGTTCTTGTAAGAGAAAATGGAGTCACCTTCAATTTTCTAGAATCCATAATCCCATCATTAACTACTCCCTTATTGTTGTTTTTATACCGATTATTGCTATTGAACCAACTCCTATTCTGATTGGTGTCATTGTTGGAGTTATTATTGTTAGAGTTGTTCTTGTTATCTTTATACAATTTCAGTTCTCCACTCTTAACGAAAACTTCTTCTATTGTTACTCCATTTTCTATGAGGTCTTGGAATGTCTTGGGACATTGCATTCTCAATCAGTAGTTCATCTCGGTGCTCAAACTATTAATGAATATATCTATTTTTTCCTTCTCGAGCACACTCCTAGGATACCTAAAAAATACTATCCTCCACCTTTGGAAGAAAGTGAGGAATGCCTCTCCATCTTTTTGTTTATTATTGCATAATGTTATCATCATGACCTCATGCTTGATGTTGTATGAGTAATGGGCCATGAATTTTGAAGTTAGTTCTTCGAAGGTTTTTATGCCGGAGGGTAACTTAGAAAATCACTCCATAGCCATGCCTCTTAAGCTTCTTGGGAATAGTCTAATTAAATAGGTGGTATCGTGCATGAACTCTAAGCTCAATGCACAAAACTCCCACAAGTGATCTTGTGGATCTGACATTCCTTCATACTTTTCATATTTGGGAAACACTACATTTATCAGGAATGGTGCCATTACTAGACTTTTATCAAATGGGAATGGGCACAATGCTTCGATAGAAAAGTGTTTAGGAGCCCCATTTTGCTTGATTGTATCTAGTTGCATTTGAAATATTTTGAATTGTTTGTTCATGATGTCAATGGCACTTTCTTTAACTTCAGGTGGTTTTAGTTGATTCACATCATAATCTCATGGGAGCTTGAGACTTTCTTGGGCTAGGTCCATGAAATACTTCTCTTTATGCCTTGCCATTGCTTTTTCCATGAGTCTTAAGAAATAGGGGCACTAAATAGCTTCATCAACCTTGTCATTGGTGGCATCATCAGCAATTGGTTCGGTATTAGTCCTTTGGTGAGTGGTATCAATTCCTTGGGTGTTTTGATCTGTCCCTCCACTATTGGTGTTATCTTGATTATTCATATTAATTCCCCCATTATTTGCATCCCCTTGGTTGTTTGGGTCGATGCCACTATTGCTTTTATTACCCAAGCTACCATAGTTTGTCTTCCACTTCTTGTTCGGGTGATTTTTGGGGTGTTCTTGGAGTGGTAGAATCATCTCCTGGGTAAGGGAGCTCTTGTCTTAAGTAAGTTCCATCCGCTTGCAAATTTTTCTTGACATAGTAGGATCTAGTAAAAGCAAGCATGAACAAACCACTTGGAAAACAAGAATTAATCATGCCCTTGGTCAAATCCTTTGTAAAATTTACAAAAATGGTGTAGATTAGGATTTTTGACTGGGTTGAATGTTGTAGTAAGAACACGGAAAAGGGCATTCAAATATATGATCCAAATTTTTTGACCTCCTCTGCAAATACTCTATGTTTTCCCTTTTAGATTTTTGGGTGTTACTGACCTGAGCGTAGGCGTGACTGAATTTTGCATACGCATGAACTGGTATATTATTAGGTGGCACACTGCAGGTATGCAGGCAGCACTTTCCTATTGATAGGCAATTTTCCAGTTTTAGCAGGCATGTTTCAATATTTCTTGGGCATGACTTCACTGCTGCTATGCATTTTCATATAAGTCATGAGCATGACTAAACCTCTGATAGGCAGGATTATTTTGTGCACAGGCGGCACTTCTCTGACCAAGTTGTAAGATTTTGAATTTTTTTAACTTTTAAGGTCAGGTCCTTTGAAATTTTCTTGTTTGAAAATAAAAAAACAATCTCAACACACACATCAATCTTTCATCATGTCCCTAAAACAATCTAATGTGTATATTCTCAATTGTTTCCACAAGTATAACACAAGAAAGAATTCCAAGTGGCTTACCTAAAGTCAAATTTGGCTCTTAACATGGCTCTAAAAGGTGGTCTTGCTACTTTATCCAGGATTTATTATGGATTCCGTTCAAATAGATCTTAAACTTTCATCCCTTAAGTATGTTAAGGGGTTTCCCACATGCACCAAGGTATGATTTTGTGTAATCCGTGAAGACTACTAGAGGAAATTTGAAAAATTTAAAATTCATTTGTCACACACCCCATTAAGGATGCATGCATTTCATTTTATAGTGGGTTGGATTCCCGCAACAAAAGCAAGTGTATCCCACTTTGGGCTATCCCTCTCACCGGCCTCATTAAGGCATAACTCAGGAGGCAAGCCCACTAATTCTCTATTTTAACTAGCATGTTCATATAAAGCAAGGAAAATGGAATTAAGGTTAAGCTTTTGGGAATTTGGTTCACCTAGAAGGTGAAGAGCATATCCCTAACTTTCCCTTTAGTTCCTCAAACACTCAAGCAGCAAAGTTCTTTTTCAATCTCATAACAAAGAGATTCTTATAATTGAGGTGTTTGGTCAAATTCTTTATTTTAATTACGCTAGATTCAATGAATGCCACAATTTAAGCAAGTGCAAGCTTGATTTGATGAATACTTTTTCCTTTGTAGCTAGCAATGGCTAGGCACTTTTTTTGTGATTTTTTTGCCTTTTCTCTTGCTTTTACTCACCTAGTGGTGATCGTTTCCTCTCCCTCCTCCAACAAGTTAGTCCAACATAGCCATTCAAAATGAGGGGAAACCAAAATTGAAAATTGATGAAGAAACCATTATGTATGAATTTTAGAGAACTTATTTGCAAATTTTCAAAGGAAAACTTGATTTAAGGACTAAAAATCTAATTTAAAGAGACAACTTTTGATTTATATGCTTCAATAATTGCAAGATAGTTTTGAAATACTTGATTATCCTCCTCTTGAGTGGTCTCAAGAATAGCCTTGATGTGCTCAAAGTTCTCCTTCTTAATCCTCTTTGCTAAATCCTTCTTGATTAAATCTTCTTTCTAGCTTCTGTACTTCCCTGTGATTGCTCATTTACTATTAAATCATGTAAAAAAGGAGCTAGACAAATGATTTAATCAATTCAACAGTAAATAAAGGCAACAGGTAGAAGGTGACATTGTTCAGCTAATAGGCATGAATAAATTGTTAGCAGGCATAACTTTACTGACAGCAAGCGACACTTTGCAGTGACACAAGTGATACTGAAAATTACACAGGCGTGAACAACTTATCACCAAGCGTGAACAAAATTTAAAATTGAGGAAAATGATTTACGCTAAGCGGAAATTTAATAATAGTAAGTGTGAATTGAAAGATTATAAGTGTGACTATTATTTAAAATTGTGGAGCAAAGCGTAAAGATAGGTGATAACAGATTGTGACAAAGTGATACTTTCTGAGTCACAGGTGTGACTTTAAGCACCAAAGGCTGAATGCTTTAATCTCACAGGCATGAGCATATGATTTGATGGTGACTGCAAAGTACTCAAGACTGTATAGAATTTGTATGCCAGGTGTGAATCTTCAATTAACAAGTTTCAGGATAGAGATCGTAGGTGGTAGTAAAATGACTACAGGTGTGAACAAATCTCCCGTAAGCATGACTTCACCAGTTTCCTACAAAATATTCATGAAAAATAGATGATACAAGCATGCAAATTATGATGAAAATGATAAAATGAGGCCTAGGACCCCACGATGGGCATCATTTGTGTGATGATGATAATCACCTTCATGAAATTAAGATCAAATTAGCAACAATTCTAAAGTAAATACAATGCAAATCTATTTAAAAATGAAACTAAGATCTATAGCATCTCATGGCTCTCTAGAAAGAGGTGGTAAGTGTAGCTCTCAACTCAAATCTCCACTAGTGACACTTCTAAAATGAGAATGTATGTTGTTCTATGCTTCTACAATGCTTCTATGATGATGATTCTAGCTCAATTTGACAAAAGTATAATGAAAATGCTCTAAATGCTCTTAAATGCTCTTAGAATGCTCTTCAATTGCCTATAGTAACAATGCTTTGCAAATGAATTTCTAAGATATCAATTTCTCTCAAAATGCTTCATATTTATAGTAAATTCCCAAGGGTAGGGGGTCGAGTGAAGTAATCATGATTAACCTTTGGTTGAGTCAAATACTTTGCTTTGTTCATAAATGGGGGGACAATTTAAAGGTTTGTCTCAAAGCTTTGGACAAAAGGACAAGATTTAGTGGTTGAGATTGAAACTTTAGAATGAGTGATTGAGATTCATCCTTTTTGAGTGATTTGTGTCTTTTTGTCCTCAATTTTTATTGGTTGCTCAACTTTGTTAAAAGATATTAGGAATTATTAATTGAATTAATTAATTAAATGTATCCATGTAAGGGTAATAGGTTCATTTTGATTTTTGATTTAAACAGCTATATAACTAATTGATTAAAATCAATTATGTAGTGTTTTTCACCCCTTTAAGCTTTGATTTAATTATTTAACATCCTTATTTGATTTTTCCTTTGCATTTATTGATTTTGTCCAATTTGATTTAATTATGTCCATTTTAATTGATTTGATCCCTTTTAATGCATTTTGATGATTTTTAGTCATTTTATTGATTTTTGCAATTTAAAAGCACTTGGTCCATTTTTACGTGTCTACAAGTGCTAAATAAATCCAAAAATTATATAATAATTGAGTACTTACAATTTATGATGGTAGATTTAGCCCCCTCTTTAGTGGGATTATGAGACAATCTCATGCTCATAGTAAATTAAAAATGTGTGTGTGTGTGTGTGTGTGAGAGAGAGAGAGAGAGCAATGATCATAGGAAAATAAAGAGATAATAAATCACCAAGTTTAAGGATGCAAGCCCCCAAATGAAGCATGTCAACTTAAACAACCATGTACAAGGGCTAAAAAAAGACAAAAAAACAAACAAAAGAAGGTTGTTACTAAAAATAAAAATCCAAATAAACCAGATGAAAATACCTCAATCGAAAATGTTACATCCACTAGCATCATGTCTAGAAATATATTTTAAGAGAGCAAGGGATCACATGGAAATGGAAAGAGTGTGCACCAAGGATGAACAAAACTCCATGATCTAACCCACTAGCAAAGCTATCAAAGCATGAGAAGAAGAAAGAGAAACCATGAATCCAATAGTCTAGCAAGTTGTGTTATGCTAGATGATCCATGGGAGAAGAAAATAAGGAAAGAGTAGAAAGTCTAGGAAGCTATATTATACTAGTTCTACCTATCCCAAAGAGAGAGAGAGAGAGAAGGAGAATTGATGGTCTAGAAAGCTATGAGATTATAGTCAATTATACCTTTAAATATTTATGCATAGTGCATCTTACAATAACTTTGTACATGAGGTGTCTTACAAAAACTTTTCACATGGGGTGACTTACAAAAACATTTCACTCGGGGTGCCTTACAAAAACTTTGTGCATAGGATGGCTTACAGGATTAGTCTTACAAAAAGCATAGTTTATGTGTGGATCCATAAAAGAAGTGATCGGTTAAAGGACCAATAAAAGTGACATAATATACAAAGGAGGCCATATGTGTGGCCCCTCCTTATGATAATGATATAGGACTATGTCGGCATTGTAAGGAAAAGAGAATAATGATACCCACTTCCAAAAATAAGGAGATATCCTTAAATCAACAATGTATACCATAATCTTAGCAAAAAGGGAAGAATCTTGTGATCTAAGGAATAGATAATCATGAAAGGATATCTGCAAATAGGAAGAGACCTTGGTTATAATAAATATACCTTCAAGAGGAGTTCTCAAACAAAGATAATATATTTAAGACAAAGAGGGATGGAGAAAAATAATGCACCCTTTCTCACCCTCTATTTCTATGTGAAAAGTGATTATTGGTGAAGGATGACACACTTTAAGCCTCCAAGTAATGGTATCTATTTAGAAAGAACATAATTTTACAAATAAGAAAATAATGTCACATGATTAACAAATGCCACTATACCAAGGAAAGTAGATCCATAGAGAGGGAAATAAGAAAAAGAGACCTTCCCCCAAGGGTGAAGGAAAGGTAAAAGATAACACATTATAAAATCATAAGTTATATATCTTTTATCATAGACATGCACTTTCAAACAAGAATAAGTTGTGAATAAATATGTAAATCTCCTAAAAAAGAGATCATATTGTAAGACAAAAAAATCCATGTAAGAAATGACATCATGTTATAAAAGAAACAAGTCAACTAAGGGATAATGAATCTTTTGGAAAGGAAGAGATAAACCATACACTCCCTAAGAATAATATCATTTATAATAGATGTTCTCTTTGAGGTATGTAAAAGATTGTTAACAAAGATAATGAATACTTGTATGAAACAAAAAATCTCATGCAACAAAGAATGTACCATTATGAAAACCCAAAAATAGAGAGGAATAGGTTGCATGAAAGGAGAAGGAATAACAATGCCATATCATACAAACTTAGCAAAAAAATTGATTACAAGAGATATACACTTCCATGCAAGGAAGAGGTTGTAAAAAAAGGATATCACTCCCCTAAAGAGAAATATCCTTAGCAATCAATTCCATGCACCAGAGGACATTAGAGTATAAAATATTTAACCAACAAAGAGATAATGGGTCCATTAGAAGGAAAAGTGAAGAGACCTTTCCCCCAAGTGAAAGTACAAGGGAAAGACCTATTATGTTGCTCAAAATTAACACCATGAATAACAAAAATCCCCCAATTATGTAAGATATTAATATTAAATGATGGAGAACAACATAATAGGAAGGGGAGATTCTAAGGTATGTTTTTGATATCAAGAAAAATCACAAGATTCTTTGTTAAACAAATAAGAAATCTATCTTCTAAATCTTGAAGAAATTTTCTAAATTCAACAAAATCAGCAAGATAATATTTATTGGTATGATTAAAAAGACATTAAAATTCACCATTAATAGTTCTTTGGTGCTTTGGAAAATGTATAAAAGGAAAATGGATTTTAGGATCATATTTGATTTTCCAAATTATTATTTTAGCCAATGTCAAACAGTCATCAAAAGTTGATGTAGCCATGGATGGGGTTGGTAAGAGAATATCTAAAGGAGGTTTTTTGTGATGAATAAGGATTGCGAGAAGGAAAAGTGGTGGATTCAAGTATAAATCCTAGACCACATTTAGTGACTTGTGTACGAGGATCTATAGGGATTTTAATACCTTATTCATTAATTCCAAGACCTTGTCCACTATAACATTGTTTAGCAGTAATGTCATAACTCAAATTATAATTGGCTTTGTAAAGAGTAAAGGAGATTCATCTTGATATTTGTGAATTTGTGTGGTATAAAGAGGAATAGGAGGAAAAATATTCTCTTTAGGGAGGGTAAGATTCCTAAAACTATCTTATATTCTTTAAATGGAGAAGAAGAAGGTTTATCAAGATCTTCACATCGACTTAATGATATTCTTGGAGATAAATCATCAAGAAAATGTTGAATATCATGATTATGAATAATGATTTGATAAAAGGAAGATTTTCTAAGGTCATCTAAATAAGTTCATAAACTAGCTTCCCTAAGACTACCTATTAAGGTGGATTGAGGAGGAGAGTGTTCTTCCCAATTAGACTAATAACTAGGTATAGTTCCCATACTCAAAGACTGGACATCTTAATGAGAAGTTAGCTATCCATGGCAAGGTTAATTTAAATGTCAACCTAGAGATGTAGACTTGAAATGGTTCTACAAAGTATATGCATTAAGTATCTATTGGAATCATGCTGCTATTACTTGGAAATTAAATTGAGGGAAAGTAAGTGTTTGGAATGAAGTATATCTAAGCCTTATTTACCAAAGCCTAACTGAACATGAAAACTAAGTAAGTTTAGATTAGGGACTACTCTGCCCGCCTTGGCTATAGGAACAAACACAAGAACTATTTTTTTATGGTTGCGGGAACATACAAGAATCTAAACAACAACTACAAAAATAGGAAAAAATTGAATGGTTCACTCACCAAGTGGGTCCCCTTGGATGAGTCAATCCAAACTACTTAACAATCTATTGGATCAGAATAATCATTACTCCTTTATTCATATAAATGAAATTCTTTACACATGATAGTTGGAAACCATAAAATTGTATTGCTAAAAATTGATTACATCCACTTATTAATGGTTGATCTCCCTTATACTATCCTTCTACCTATAGCCTTGAAGAGGATTTCAACAACTTATTTAAAGAATATTGCAACTAACTAACTCTACTGAGCACTTCAACAAGATAAGTGGTGGTAGTTATTACATTAAGGAACATTGAGAAACTTTCTCAAAAAGAAAGAATTAGCCTTCCACAACCACAGGAAAGAATATAGGATAACTGACGCCTAGATTTATTTCTCATAAAAATATTCCAAACTGATTTATCCATGAAACCAAACAACTTAGTTGGGTTCACGTACTACCTTTTACTCTCTTCTTCCATGATGGCATGACTTGGTCCAGGCAGTTTATAATTTTTTGTTGAAGCTCGGATAAACCCTTCCTTCATGTTGACCTATTCCTGTAGTGAGGGGTTAGGATAATACTACATGAAAATTCATTCATTCCACATCACATTCATTTATTAAATCTTAGTTCTAATAAACATCTATTTATCACATGGATGCAGGAAGATAAGCTACTTGGTTGTAGGAAATTATTACTCTTCAATCATTCACATAGGCAAAATATAAAGGAAATCATAGTTCAACACATCCAGTATTCATCTAAAATAGGTGAAGTTCATAACTAGCTGACCATTATATAGTATCAACCTTGTTCAAAGTATTTGGATCTAATGATACTAAAAAGAGTTTTTCAAAACAACATGAAACTTAAGTAGTTCAACAGAAAACACATATAATCTTGGCCATAAATTTGGCCCATCATTCCCCCAAACTTAATTTCTTTTTCGTTCTCTAGCAACTAAGAATTTTATCACTTTGGGATTCATCATGTAATCAGTAGTCAAACTTTGGTTTGTACCCCCTTTTTCTAAGCTCCAATAGTAGCCTTTATTATCATGTAGTTTTTGTCACCTTTTTAACTCTTCCTCCATGTCATGTGCATTTCCATCTTCCACCTTAGTTATTAGTCTCCATAGTAACAATAGTGGTTGAAACTTAAGAGTCAGCCAATGCTCTTCCTTTGTTCTCCCTATTGCAATATACCATGGTGCTCTTCTTGTTGCAACTATATAATTCTATGGGGAGTGAGGTATTGCCTTCTTCAATTTTTTTGTCAAATTGTTCCACCTCTGGATGATGGCCCTCAAAACTATCTATCCATCTTGCCTTGACATGTGGTCATATTCCTAGAATACCTCCTCTCTGATTCCTTGGATCCTAGCCTATGTTTTTACTTGGTGAACAACCACAACCAGTCATAATAAATTTTCTTGGCATCTTTAAATTCTACTCTGATAACTAGGGGTGCATTAATTTCTTCCTAGTTGTAGGGTCTAGCATGTAATTCACAGCTAGTATCATTCTGCATCCATGACATAAAGGCTCTCAATTGAATATCCCCAATGTAAGAGAGTGGATTTTAGTTGGTATCATGGGGAACAACAAAATTATGCATATAAAATTCACATAATAAATTTTTAATTTATACAAGAGAATTAATGAACATATCATAAAAATATTTAGTCTTTTCCATTAAGAAATTAAGCCCTTAGATCACCCTCATCATCTTTAAATTATAGTATTGTTCTCTAAGATAAAGGGTATACACCCTTGGTGGTGATCTACATTTCATTAACTCGTGAACCAAAGTAGTGGCATGACTTATTCTATCCTTAAGATTATATATCTTTTCATCCTTCTTTTGTAGCTCTAGTTGTTGATTTTCAATAATTCTCTATAGTATTTTCCTTTCTAACTCCTAGAGGGACCATTGGATTAACATATCTCTATGTAGGTGTATACCTGAAGCAAGTGTGGTGGACAGGTCAAGTGAGGTATCTAGCTCTTGATCTTCTATAGAGGGATAGATTAATAATGGTTTATGAATTTAACCGCTAGTCCACAGAATTATTGTCATTTTTGTATTTACTTTCACTAGTTATTGTGCAATAGCGGCCAATCAATCAAGGCCATCCAAATCTTGAAGTTGAACATGTCATCCTTCAACAACTTCTTCTTGTACAATGTGTTTGTGTTCCATGGGAATACCCTCATCCTTTGGAACATCAGATGTAATATTTTGTATAATGTCCTCCTCAAAAGGAACATCTTTATCTTTAGGAAGAGTATCTCCTCCTGGGGCATTGTCTTCCATACAACTATCTTCCCCATGTTGAACATGTGGTTCCTCTTCTCCCTGTGCATTCTTCTCCTCCTCCATGCCAATGGATTCAGAAGATTCTACCACAATAGAAGTGGTTTCTTACACAATATTTTCCTTCTAGGGGTTTCCTTTTAATTTATGGCTTCTCCTAACATGGATTTCCTCCGTATCCCTAGGGGTACTTATTTTCTTAGCTTTATTTGGAGGGGTTTTAGCAAAAGATGTTGCAACAGGAGAATCTTCTACAACAACCCTTCTTTTTCTAGGAGAAGGGGTAATTTCCACAGCCTCCTATTTTTATGCTTCTTCTATTTCTTCTGCCTCACCCTTCCCCTTTTCTTTCCTACTAATTGATCTTGATCTTATCTAACTTTGGGGATTTATTTCATCATTATGTTTTGGGGAAATACCTTCAATATCATCATAGGATGTTTTAGAGGTCTAAGCCTCTGGTGTCTAATTGGTTGTAGGAATTTATTTTGTAGGGTTCTCAGGTTGGGCATGAGGGGGTGAAGTATCCTCTCTAATTTTAAATGTCCCTTCATGGGTAGTAACCCTACAACACAACCTAGCTCCTCTAGGTCCTACATTACTGAGATATTTTTATTGCTACAAATTATTCCTATGACATTGTGCAAACCTCCTTCAAGGCCCTCTCAACAATGAGCTTAATTAGACAGTGATGAGAAACAAAGTTAGGCGTACCTTTTTTAACCTCTATGGCACTGTGGAGGAGAAAGTTGTATGATACATTTGGAACATTCATCAACCTATTGGGATGCTAGATATGGCTCAATAGGCTGAAGTGGATTGCATGAAAATATGATTTCCACCCTTTGCATGTGAGATATTTCATTATAAATATGGGTATCTAGATATACTTCATTGGTAATGAAAGTATTTTTGTTCCTTTCTTCTTGTCTATGTCAAGAAGAGGGTCTGCATGTAGGATAAATTAAGCTCTAGTTGTTCTAGCATCCTTTATGTTAGATACTTCTCCCCTTTTGTGGGTAACCCAGTTACTTCTACCACAATATCTTCTCTTAGTTCCACTCTCAATCCTTTTAAATTTGCAACATTATTTCTGAGAGAACTTAGAAATTTCAAGGCAATATCATCATTATAGTTGGTAAGCTTTAGAAAATAATCCATCCAACCATAATTCTTGAATATCTATCAACACCTTTAGTCTTGCAAGAGCACATCATGTACATTCATTTCATGGAAGATGAGAGCTCCACCCATGAAAGAATATGGTGACAATTTCTCCCAGAGTTCTAATTTCCCTACAAACCCTTGTATAAAAACTTATACCCAGTTGTAGGACTCAAAAAATACTTATCTCCCACTTCTCACAATATTGTGAAGTGGACAAATTCTCACCCAAAACCCTTGTATCTTTATTACTTCTCTGCTTCTATTTTCACTTTGCAAGTGCCAATCTTTCTTACTAAATTTGGCACATAAATATTTTATGAGGAGTTGACGAGACAAGGTAATTTTCTGAATATTTTTGAAAATATTTTGCATAATTAAAAGGTCACATCAACTCATTCCTTAATAAATAAGAAACGTCAAAATTCCAAATAATGATGACCCATTTAAAAATGTATGTCACATAAATGATGACTAAACATGACTGGACATGACTCCCCACCCCCCCCCCCCCCCCCGAATCAAAGTAAACAATATGTCCCTCTATTGGTAATGGTGCCACATAGGATGAAGCCATGTGATAAATACAAAGAAATTGAACTAAAAGAAAATAAATGAAAGTTAAGTAAAATTAATGATTGCATATCATACATGTACCTGTCACTCATGCATTTATGAAGTGAACTACCAGTACTTGCATGTAGTTATTATAAGTGATTTGAAAAGGTGGATGAAAGTGGATGATGTGGTAGAATAAGAATGGTTTAGAGGAGTGGATATTTATTATGGAGAGAAGTATTTCTACCAAAGGTAAAAATATTAATTATGAACATTTGAAAATTGTTGATTAAGGGGAAGAAGATGGGACACTAGGTCGGACGTCTTTGATTGCAGGAGTCGTGATTAACTTACCTTCTTTAAATTGTTGCAGGAACTCCTCCTTGTCTATAGGTTTGTGATACAGCTTCAAATGGTATCCATTAACAAAAAATTTGAAGCATACAAGATCTATGGTTATCAATTGAGCAACTCCATTTTCATACACTTTGTTGATTTCATATGGACCTAACCACCGTGTTTGGAATTTTCCTAGATTATATCGATACCTGGAATCAAACAAAAGGGCCCAGTCACCTGGTTGGAATTTCTTGTCTCTTATGTACTTGTCGTGTCATTATTTTCTCTGACTTTGGATGATTTCTATGTTTGTAGTGCAAATTTCTTGAATTCATCCAAGGAATTAAGTTGTAGGATCCTTTCCTTTTGTATTGTGGTTAGATCAATATCTAAGCTAAGAGTTTTTATGAGTGTCTTGTATTCAAATTCAATTGGTATAACTATTGTTCTTCCATAAACTAGTTCAAATGGTGTAAAACTAGTTGTAGTTTTCCATGTTGTTTTGTATGCCCAAATGGCTTCTTGTATCCTGTTAGCCCAATCTCACTTGTGGAGTGAAACTATCTTAGTCATAATAGACTCTATTTTCCTATTTGTTACTTCTTCTTGGCCATTAGCTTGTGGGTGGTGAGGTGAATATTTTCTATGTCTGATATTATACTCATTAACAAAAACTATAATGAGTGTAGAAGTGAATTGTACTCCTTGATTAGTGACTATTTCCCTAGGGAATCCATACCTTGTAAATATATCTTCCTAGAGGAATTCATCAACTTTGTTTCCTAGCATGCTTCATTAGTCTAGCTTCAACCCACTTTGTTACATAATTTGTGCATACTAAGATGTAAGATTTTCCATTAGCTGAAGACTCAATGGGTCTTACAAATTCTAGTCCCCATTTGTTAAATGGAGTAACTACTACCTGAGGAAACAAAGGCATCTCATCTGACTTAGTTGGCCTTCCCATCCTTTGGCACCTATCACATTTCTTTGTATACCTTGTTGCATCTTTATGCAAAGTTGGCCAATAATACCATGTATTTAAAATCTTCATGGTTGTTCTTTTAGTGGCAAAGTGTCCACTACAAGTTTCATCATGATAGGAATATAAGATTCCATATGTATCATCTTCTCTAATACACTGTCTCATGATTTTATTTGAGCTAGTATAGAAGAGACATTTTTCTATCCATGAGAAGTTAATTTTTTTTTCAACATGAAGTCTTTTCTCCTTAGGTGAGAAGTGTGAAGGAGTCTTACTATTGGAAGTGTTGTTTTTGAGGTGTTGACATTCATGTTTTGTCATTGATGTCAACATATGTTTTAGTTGGTTTCCTTAGATAGACTGGTTATGAAAGGAAAAGGCAAGTCTGATAGAGTGGTATGGATAGTGTACAACATTCTAGGCTATGCAATCTTAGATTTTGATGAAGGATGTGTGTAGACCTTATGTCTAAAGTTGCACATCATTATCTATTCTTTTACATGAGTTATGATAATTTTGGTGAAGACTGTTCACAATGCAATAATAGAGGATTATTACATAGATGGTCTCTAAGTTTTCAAGATAACTTGGATGTGACCATGAATTGTGGTATGTGAGTCTGAAGCTTGATAAAATACACATGGAAGAACATTATGTGAGATTCTTGGGTTATCGAGATCTTGGTGATGTCATATGAAGTGTGTGGTCTTGAGAAGACCTATTTGGGGCCAACCAGAAGAGATAATGTGTTCAAAAGGTTTCTAGCATGGATTGTAGATCTTGGTGCATATTCGATGATGTGTATTTATTGTATACTTTTTTAAGATATTGTGTGTATCTTAGCAAGGGTCTATGTATTTATTTTTGCATTGGAGAAGTCCTAATAAGAAAACCTAATTACTTGTTGTAACTTGTATAAAGCAAATTCATTCCTTCAAGTTGTACATGGTTATGTGGGTTGTGAACTTGTTTTTGGAGGGTTTTCCAGATGTAGAGCAGAGGTAATTCATTGAGCACTTCATTGGGACTATTTTGGAAAAGATAGTTATTGTAAGTAAGATCATTATTGTTATTATATACTCTTATACATTTATTTGGATAGTGGATCTAGAAGGTGAGTTTGACCTTCAAAAGGTGGATTTCACCTTCACTTTGAGTAGTGTGCTCAGGTAGTGAGCCTATCCTTGTAATCAAATCCTAACAGGGTTGGAAAGACTCCTAAGAGGGTTTGTCCTTTAATAAGGACTTTTAGTGAATGTAATAATTATCTCCTAATAGGGCTAGGTCTCCTAACAAGGACACAATATTTTAGTGCATCATTAGTGGGTTCCATCCCCATAGGGGTTTTTCCCTTAATAGGGTTTTCCTCGACAACAAATATTTGTGTTATGGTGTTTTGATTTTGTGATGCTCTTATGGTTACATTACTATTTTAATTTTTTTGAAGTAATAATTTTATAAAGGAATTTAATTTTAAGGTTTGGCACACAACTAATACACCTCCTCCCCCTCCCCCCCTTAGTTGTTGTGGTGCATTGTTATTGCTAACTGTATCGTCTTAAAATGGAATCACTTCCATGTTAAGAGAATTTATCCCTCTGAGTGAGTGGTTTGGGGTCATGTTAAGTTCCTTGATGGGGTCTTTTCATGTATCTATCTATTTCCCCCCTGTTATGCTTCTCTCCCCTTTATTTCTAGCCTTTTCTGGACAGTTTTCTCTGAGAATCTAGAGTTTTTGACTGTCAAGGTCAAAGATGACTTGGTAGGGTCAAGGATGACCTAGACCCAAACCTATGTTATGGATGACCTTGACCCTAACCTAGGGTGGTGTCTACCTCATCCCTAACCCCAGGTCCAATTTTCAAATTCTGGGAGTTACGGGATTTCAAGCTTCGGAAAGTTTCTTTTACCCGCTTCCAGCTTGGCCATTTTGGGTTTCAGAATGGTAAATCCTTAAATTGCATTTAATTTGGGTCCATTTATAGGGGTTAAGCTTAATTGGGATTTAATTCTCCAATGTTGACCTCTCTAGAAGTTTGTGCCCTAGATCACTATAAAAGGAAGCCTTCCTCTCTCATTTTCTCCATCCACAAGTTAGGCAATCAAGCACTCAAGGTTTTCTCAAGAAAAGATCAAGCAAGCATATCATCAAGCATTTTCAAGGAAGCATTAAAGTCCTCTTCTCCATTCAAGTTCTCCTTTGAAGATCAAGGATTTAAGCATTCAAGCCTTTTAAGGGATTTGGTTCAAGCATTCAAGATTCATCACTCAAACCATAGATCTAGCCATCATGATGGTGTGATCTTCCTTCAAGATCCTTTGTTCATCTTCAAGATCCATTCATTCTTCCCTTGAGGTGGATTCCAAGCATACAATCATGGAGGTTTTGATTTACATTTCATAATGTTATGTTCAATCTTTCATATCAACATACTTGTTTACATTTGAAATACAATTGCATATCTATTTAATATCATAGCTTCATTATTAGATCTACTTCTACTACTTGCTAGCATTCCCTATTTAAATTTCATTATTAAGGTTGATTCCAAACTAGGGTTTGACCAAGGAAAACCCCTCATCCAAACAACAAAACCATTTTTCTTGTAGGTACAGGTACAGGATTGCGAATTGGAGCTTGGATATGGATACCCTTTTCGGTGAACTTTCAAGATCTGCGAATAGATTTTTCCTCGAAGTTGTTTTAGGTTAGGGATGACCTTCAATGAGGGGTAGGATCCTACCCCAGGGTAAGACCTTGCTCTGCTATCTAGGTCAAGGATGACCTACCTTTAGAAAGACAAAAAAAAATTGGGTTTTCTCCGTCTCGGCATTTCCAGTCTGAAACAAGTTGCAAAATTGCCCGAAACTGTACACAAACATCAGAAATCAACATTTTCCAGATTTTCCTTATTTTAAGGTTAGTATTCATCTTCTATTTATTTCATATTTCAAGTATATACCTTTCATAGTAGATTATAGGATTTTCTCCTTTCTTCATATTCTCCATTGTTTAATTCTTTTGTGCATTGATCACTTCCTAGTGATGAATCCATTTGGATCTTTCCTTTTGAGAATTTGGACTAAGGATAGGTCCTATATTCTACCCCTATTCAAATTCAAACCCCATTCATAGAGGTGGATCCATTTCACCTCTATTCATTTTGGTGAACCCGACAAGCTTACTCTCTTGCTTTTTGGTGTTAGATTTCCCTTTAAGATTAGATTTGGTTTATGCTCTTGCATTTTTTTTCAAAAACACAAAACAAAACATCCAAATATTCAATAAAATACAAAAACATTTCTTGCATTTCATTTACTATGGAGATTTTTAAGATGCTTTGGTGTTTGGTCATGTTCTTTATTACCCTTCTTTTAGCATCTCTCTAGCATACCTATGATGTTTTTATAGAGTATTATTCACTTCATTGTGTTAATGACCCTTCATTTTTCTCTCGCTTATGATTTTGTGAAATTGACCAATACTAGTCTTCCTACATTCAAGACTTTCATTAAAGATTTATGTGGTAGCCTTATTACTCTTTTGGATTATGTGAAGAATTTGGTAGATGATACACCATCTCCTCATCTTCCTAATCCTAATCCTATCAATCCTAATCTGATTCCTAATCTTCCTATTCCTAATCCAATGCCTAATTCTCCATCTATTATCCCTAGTTCTTCTCATACTTATGATGGGATTCAAGCTATAGTTTAGGATGCAGATGTGCAAGACTTCTTTGATTTACCTTCTCCTCTGATTCATGATGATATTAAAGGAAAGGGTAAAGAAACTTCTTCAAAACCTATTATTCCACCTTATACAACCTTTACTCATGAACATGATAAACAATCACCTCCTATAGAAGGTTTACATGATATGTACACTACCGGATATAATATGGTGACTAAACAAGGTTATAGAGGTTTAGGGCTTGGAGTTAATGAGCATGGTATTAGGTTTCCAATTCATATATCCCCTAAACAGGACATGCATGGTGTTGGTTGTTCAAAATCACAAGTCAAGGTAGGTGATGTTGATCATCATCCTCATCTTCATATTCTTCTCCCTACACCTAAAATAGAAAACCCTAATATTCGACAAGAAGTGGCTAAGAAGGTATATGTTGAGTTAATGAATTCCAAGAAAGAAATCTTTAGACCTATTCTGATAAATGCTTTATACAAATATAAATGTCCTTTTCATTATAGTAATACATATTTACTTGCTGATTGTAAACATTTCAAGTTAAATGTTAGAGAAAGAGCTTCTTTAGGAATTATATCTCACTCTTGTGCAATTTTACAATTCCTTCATAATTTTGATATAGGGGATTCCCCTCCTTCTGATATAAAATAGATTTCTTCTCCTCTTGTCTCTAGACTAGGGGCAAGAGGTGTATTTTCATCCAGTCTCCTAGGATCCATTAGGTCTTCTATTGGGGCTTAATTGGTATTATTTCTCTCCTATCTCTCTATGGTTTTGTATTATGTTTATAATCATCCATAGATCTTATTCAAGATATCTTTTATAAGACATTTTTTTTGCAAAGGTACCCCTTGTCTCTATCCCTGGGGGGCAAGGTTCTTCCTTCTTTCTCTTTGTATAGGGAACTGCTTTCCTTAGCTTAGAGGTCTTTGTTTATATTGCAATATTATTTCATCATATTGATAGATGTTTTGACTATGGATAACCTTTTTATATGAGAAGTTGTTTTCCTAGGTCATCACTTCTTCTCTATGTTGCAAATTATGTTCTTTATAAACTCTCACCCTTGTTTTGGTGTTAGAGTTGTTTCCCTTATTCCAAAGATTCCTCTTCCTCTTCTTTGTAGGGGGCTTGATGATTGAATCTTGGTTCCCACCTTTTGAAAGATGATATTTTATCTAAAAGAACTCATCTATGGTGGGGGTCTTGTTGATAAGATCTCTTTCATTGAGGATCCTTTTTCCATGACTGACATATCCTTTTCACAATTATCTATACTCTTGGATGTAGGGCTCATTACCCCTCGCTAAGAATATGGTGTACATTTTTGTTAAACGGGATATCTCCTTACATTGTGAAGTAGGTATCCTCTTCCTCTTCCTTATCTTGTCCAGTAGACTGCCACAATAAGGAGGGGGGAATATATAGGGTCTCCCTTGTACTATAGTTTTTTATTTTTACATGCTAAATCTTGGAAGGTAATGCACATAAGTTGCTAAATCCTGAGGAGACACACATTTCCAATATGCTAAATCCTGGAAGGTAACGCACATAAGTTTCTAAATCCTGAATGGACACACATTTTCAATTTTCAAGTATGCTAAATCTTCCGAAGGTAACGCACATAAGTTGCTAAATCCTGAGGAGACGCACATTTCATATTCATAGTGATACAAGAAGGTAGATCTATGGGTATTCTAGAAGCTGTCAGAAGATGCATTACAATTGCAAGCATAGTTTATGGGTGAACTATCAGGTTTGGCCACCTATTTGGCTCTCCCTCCCTTGGTGATTCATGGTAAGGTGGGCATCTTATTGGGTGAGGTAATCAGTCTTTTCCCTTTTCTCTCTTTTTCATTTCATGCTATTAGGATGGGATCACAAAGCTATGTTATTTATAGTGTTTCTCTTGTCTTTCTTATGTAATCATTTATGCTTTTATGATAGCTTTCCAAATATGATATTAGTATGGGAAATGTTTCTTAGCGAGGTTTCTTATGCTAGTTGATTTGGGTTTGTTTTAGTACTAACCCCTCTTTTGTGTCTTTTTCCTTTTTTGTTTTCACACCCTTGTACGTGTATGTTGAGTTAGAATCCTTGGCCTAGGGGACTATGTCCTTAGCTAAGTGTTATTTTATCTTGTTGTGAATCCACTTGGATCTTTTATTTCTTCTCCTTTACCAAGAGTTTGCATCGAGTCCATACTCTTGCCAAAGTGGGGGCTTAATGTATCATCTTAAAATGGAAGCACTTCCATGTTAAGAGCATTTATCCCTCCAAGTGAGTGTCCTAGGGTCATGTTAAGCACCTTGATTGGGTCTTTGCATGTATCTAGTTGTTTTCCCCCTATTATGCTTCTCTCCCCTTTATTTCTAGCCTTTTCCGGACAATTTTCTCTGAGAATCTAGAGTTTCTGACTGTCTGGATCAAAGACAACCTGGTAGGGTCAAGGATGACCTAGAACTTGACCTAGGTCAGGAATGACCTTGACCTTGACCTAGGGTGGTGTCTAACTCATCCCTGACCCCAGGTCCAATTTTCAGATTTTGGGAGTTACGAGATGTCGGGCTTCGGAAAGTTTCTTTTTCCCACTTCTGGGTCGGCCATTTCGGGTTTTGAAATGGTAAATTCTTAAATTGAATTTAATTTGGGTCCATTTCAAGAGGTTAAGGTTAATTGGTATTTAATTCTCCAATATCGACCTCTCTAGAAGTTTGTGCCCTAGATCACTATAAAAGGAAGCCTTCCTCTCTCATTTTCTCCATCCACAAGTTAGGCAATCAAGCGCTCAAGGTTTTCTCAAGGCAAGATCAAGAAAGCATTTCATCAAGCATTTTCAAGGAAGCATTCAAGTCCTCTTCTCCATTCAAGTTCTCCTTTGAAGATCAAGGATTTAAGCATTCAAGCCTTTTAAGGGATTTGGTTCAAGCATTCAAGATTCATCACTCAAACCATAGATCTAGCCATCATGATGGTGTGATCTTCCTTCAAGATCCTTTGTTCATCTTCAAGATCCATTCATTCTTCCCTTAAGGTGGATTACAAGCAAAAAATCATGGAGGTTTTTATTTACATTTCATAATGTTATGTTCAAGCTTTCATATCAACATATTTGTTTACATTTGAAATACAATTGCATATCTATTGAATAGCATACCTTCCTTATTAGATCTACTTCTACTAATTGCTAGCATTCCCTATTTCAATTTCATTATTATGGTTGATTCCAAACTGGGGTTTGACCAAGGAAAACCCCTCATCCAAACAAAAAAAACCATTTTTCTTGCAGCTACAGGTACAGGATTGTGAATTGGAGCTTGGATATGGATACCCTTTTCGGTGAACTTTCAGGATTTGTGAACAGATTTTCCATTGGAGCTATTTCAAGTTAGGGATGACCTTCAATGAGGGGTAGGATCCTACCCTGGTGTAAGACCTTGCCCTGCTATCTGGGTCAAGGATGACCTGCCTTCAGAAAGACAAAAGTTTTATGGGTTTTCTTTGTCTCGGCATTTCTAGTCCGGAATAGGTTGTGGAATTGCCTGAAACTGTACATAAACATCAAAAAGAAACATTTTCCAAATTTTCCCTATTTTAAGGTTAGTATTTGTCTTCTATTTATTTCAAATTTCAAGTATATACCTTTCATAGTAGATTATAGGATTTACTCCTTTCTTCATATTCTCCATTGTTTGATTCTTTTGTGCATTGATCACTTCCTTGTGATTAATCCATTTGGATCTTTCCTTTTGGGAATTTGGATTAAGGATAGGTCCTATATTCTATCCCTATTCAAATTCAAACCCCATTCATAGAGGTGGATCCATTTCACCTCTATTCACTAACACTTATTAACAACTAGATAATTAGCTATGTCTTTATACCAAGGATTGTAAGAAGAAATAGACAACAAGTGTTCATATGGGAAACTATGTTTAATTATTATATGATAATCTTTCACTTGTAGACAGGATAGAAAATATGCTACCACATTAGCTTTTCTAGGTTTGTCAACTATGGTGATATCAAATTCTTGCATTAGTAGTAACCATCATGATAGTCTTCCTATAATAGAAGGCATGTTCATGAGATATTTTATAGTTTCATGGTCTGTGTGAATGAAGATCTCATATCCTGTGATGTAGTGTCTGAACTTGTTGAGTGCATAGATGAATGCTAACATTTTTTTCTCTATGACAATATAATTGAATTCATCTCCTTAGGATTTTTACTAACATAATAAATGGCATGCTCAATTGATCCTTCTTTTTGGCCTAGGACTACTCCTACAACATAATCTGAAGCATCCTTATGGATATAAAATGGTAATACCTAATTAGGACCCCTTAACACAAGAACTTGTGTGAGAATTTCTTTGAGGCTTTCAAATAATTTTCCATAATATGTTGTCCACTCAAACTCGGCTTCTTTTTTTAGGATATTTTTAAAAGGTGTTTCAATTTGACTAAAGTCCTTGATGAACCATATATAATAGCTTACATATCCTAAGAAACTTCTAACATCTTTCTATTTTGAAGGTACAAGGAGGTTAGAAATAACTTCAATTTTGGATGGGTCCACTTGGATTCCTGCTACAGAAATAAAATGTCCTAAGACTACCCCCTCTTCCATCATCATGTAGCAACTTTCACTATTCAAAGATAGGTTATGGTCTTGTAATTTCTATAAAAATTTCTATAAGTTATTTTATGCCTCTTCAAATGTTGAACCATAGGCAATGACATCATCCATATAAATTTTCATAGATTCAGAGGAAATATCTAAAAAAGATGCTAATGACAACTCTCTAAAATGTGGTCGGTGCATTGCATAGACTAAAAGGTAGGACAAAATAAGAAAAGATTCCCCATGGACATGTGAATATTTTCTTTTCTTGGTCCTCTAGACAAATCCTAATCTGATTGTAACCATTGAATCCATGTAAGAATGAAAAAATTTGCTTCCCTTCCAAGTTGTCTAAAACTTGATCAATAAAATGGAAGTGGTAAGTGGTCCTTTTTAGCGGCAGCATTCAACTCTTTGTAGTCTATACACACTCTCCATTTTCCTCCCTTCTTAGGGACTATTACAAGTTGTAACACCCACTGACTATAATAAATTGGATATATAAATCCAGCATTCAAAAGTGTTTGGAGTTTCATTTTGACTATATGCCTTAGAGCATGATTGATCCTTCTTTGAGGCTACCTAACTAGTTTTTAATATTTACTAATATAGATTCAGTGAGTACAAATCTTTTGATCTAGACCCTTCATATCACTATAATCCCATGCAAAATATTTTTGGTGATTCTTAAGTAATTTGAGCATGGACTCTTGTTGTGACTCAATTAGACTCTTGTTTATGTTAAGATTTTTCCCTAGAGAAACTTCAAGATGTCTTGTTAGATCCACCATAGAAACTTCATTAAAATTTTATGAATGAACTTCATGTGGAAATAAAGTGTGTAAAAAATCCATGGTTGTAGGAAAGTATGGTGAAGAACATGATGGAAGGATGGTATCTAAGAGACATGGATCTATATGACAGATTTGAGGGGTTACACCATAGTTATTTTGAATGATGGAAGATAGGACATCATATTCCACTTATATATAACTAAATGGTTCCCTTTCTATCATCATTAGTTATCTAACATAATTAATCACATCTTCCTCACCTTCCCCTATCTTTGGCCATAAGGTTTGATCATCCTCTAATTGGGGTTGTGCAAGAGAGTACAATGTAACTCTATTGGTTGAGAGACCATTGGAGATAGTCATGTTCCCTGACCTACAAGCTATAAATGTGTCTTTTTTGGCAAGCCAAGGTCTCCCTAAGATGAATAGATAAACTCCCAAGGTTTCTTTAGGTGACACAATTATAAATTCAGCAGGTTATTCCCAAGAATCAAGTGTAACAACTATGTTTTATATCATGCCATCGGGTTTAACTATGGAGCTATCTGCAAGTTGTAGGATTGTAGAAGTGGCTCTTATATTTTCAATATCAAGTTGTAACATGATATCTTTGGTCATGGAATTTATAGATTCTCCTAAATCAACTAAGACATTCATCACTTTGACCCCATTTATAAGAAAATGTTACTACTAGACTACCCGGGTCAACATATTTAGGGACATTAACTTTCTCAAACATTAAATCAAATAACTGACCTAAGACATGGTTATTTTTAGGATCTTTCTTCTTGGATTCTTAAAATAAGCTTCATTAATTACCTCATTGTAGATAGGTACTTCCTTAATATCCTTTAACAAGGGTATCTTGACAAAAATGTGTTTTAACTGATCCAGAAGATCAGCAGTAGAATCATCTTGAACTTATGGTATCTCCTGGTCAAGTCTTTGAGGAAATGGAGGAGACTTGGGTAATTGAATTTGTTGTAATAGACTTTTTTTAAAAAGAGGTTCAACTGGTTCTTCTTGGGCTATCTCATCTAGGGACACTTCTATAATAACAAGTACAGATGGTTCTTGTAGGGTAGTGTATGACCTCATATGAATATCATTGATATTTATGGCATACATAGGTTTTTTATGAATAGACTTGTTGTTGTAGAGGCCTACTATTTGGATTAGGAGTTGGTTGAGCTGGTAATTGTGTAGGTTTGATTAGAGGATTAGTGGGTGCAGGAGGTGAGTTTGGTGGCATTAATGTTGTTTGTTGAGATTATTGTAAAAAAATAGTTGATTAGGCCATTATTGCCCACCCCTCCACTAAGGTGATTGTTTCCAATTCCCTTGTGGTGGTTGCCACTAATTTTGGGGCTATTTCCAATTCCCTTGAGGACATTTCCAATTGGTTTTAGGTTGTTTCCGTTGAGGTACAATATTTTGGTAGTGTGGCCATTGAGGTTGTGGGTTATTCTAGGTTTGATTTTGGTAGTTTTCAACATTAGGATTATACTGTGATTTCCATTGATTACCAGCATAATTTAAAAATGGACCAAAAAAATTTAGAGGATCTTGGGGCATACGTTGTATTTGAGCCAATGGTCACCTTTGAGAAATTAAAAAGATCTAATCTTCCTCTCCTAGGACTTGATTGAACTCAGTGGGAATCTTCTTAACCTCCAAGTTGGCCATTGGTTTGCATCTACAATCCTTCTTCTTCTATCTATAGTGGGGACAAAATTCAGCCAACAAAGCTTCAATTTCTTCAAGTTTCTTTTTATCTTGCATGGTTTCTAACTAATTTTTCATGTTGTTGATTATATCCCTGTTAAAATTAGATAGAAAATGAGTGATGTCTGATCTTGAAACACCGATACCATTGGATTTACCCATGTTAGGATTGTACCCTCTTCCTTTCTTTATAATAGATCTTGAGTAATCCAGGTAGATCTTCTTTATATTATCCCATGTTGACTGAGTTATGTCTCCCTCTTCCATTAGGTCAAGTGATTCAATTTAGCCTCCATTCACTCCTCTAAGAAAGAGTAGCTTGTGTGACTCCTCATTGAGCTCATGTTGAGTATTCTTTTGCAAGATAAACAAGAACCTGGATGTATAATCCTCTAAGCTCTCATCTTCATTTTGTGTCATTTTAAAGATGTCATCTCCCCTCAAATCATTTCCTCTACAATATTCCTTGTACTTTGTTAGGAATTTTATAGGGAATAATTTAAGCGTATGGGCATCAGTAGTATAGTCATAGCTTCTACAAAGGATATCAAACTCAAAGAGATAGGTATCAAGATCCTCTATTACTAATCCATAAAATTTAGGAACGGTTGAAGTTGGAATATTCTTGAGGTTGTTGTTATCATGTTGATCAATAATAGGAAATGGGAAAGTGGGATGAGTTTCCATCCTTTATGGACCTCTTGGTGGTTATATTGGTTGGTAGACTACTAAAGCCAATTGGTTATCTTCTTCTTGATGATTAGGATTTTTAGGGTGTTGGATATACAAATTGGCTAAGATTTTAGCAAAAGGATTTAAGTCAAGAGGTTCTTCTAAGATGTGAAATCCAAGGGGATCGTCTTCTTAGGAGGATGAGGAAGTGGGTAGGTTTGGAACAACATCAGAAAAAGGGTTTTCCTCTTCTTTCTCTTCTTTTTCTTGAGGCACAAATATGTCTCCTAAGTGGTTGTTGGGGTAATTAGGAAGGAATATTCCTAAAGCATCTCTCCTTCTCTACATGCAAATTTATTTATAACTACAATAACTTCTAGGCCGAAATGTATTGCCACAAGAAATCCTAACTTTAATAACTTGATAACTTGAAAGGAACATAAAATAAAGCTTCAACTAAGAATTCTACTAATGAATTCAATAGGTTCTTAACTTGACACCATCCTAGGTAACAATGCCAAAAATATTGGCCTTTCTAATTAGACTAATAACTAGGTCTAATTCCCATACTCAAAGGCTAGACATCTTAATGAGAAGCTATCTATCCATGGAAAGGTTCATTTAAATGTCAACCGGGTGATGTAGACTTGAAATGGTTTTGTAAAGTATATGTATTAAGTATCTAATAGAGTCATGCTACTATTACTTGGAAATGAAATTATGGGAAAGTAAGTGCCTGGAATGAATTCTATATAAGCCTTATTTACCAAAGCATAACTAAACATGAAAAGTAAGTAGCTTCATATTTTTAGGCAAGGACTACTCTGTCTGCCTTGGCTACAGAAATAGACATAGCATCTGTTTCCATGTGGCTGCAAGAATAGACAAGAATCTGAACAACAACTACAAAAACAAGCAAAAATTCAAAGATTCACTCACAAAGTGGGCCCGCTTAAATAATTGAATCCAAACTACATAACAATCTATTAGATCATAATAATCATCAATCCTTTGTTCATATAACTGCAATTATTTACACATGATAGTTGGAAAACATAAAATTATATTATTGAAAATTGATTACATCAACTTACTAATGGTTGATCTCCCTTCTACAGTCCTTCTACCCACATCCTTGAAAAGGACTTTGATAACTTATTTAAAGAAGATTACAACTAACTAACTCTAGTGACAACTTCAACAAGATAAGCAGTGGTATTTATCACATTAAGGAACATTGAGAAAATTTCTCAACAAGAAAAAATTATCCTTCCAAAACCATAAGAGAGAATATAGGATAACTAATGCCTAGATTTAATTATCATCAAAATATTCCAAACTAATTGATCCCAGAAACTAGCTGACTCAACTGGGCCCGTGTACTACCTTTTACTCTCTTCCTCCATGATGACATGACTTGGTATGGGTGGTTGATAAAGTCCTGCTAAAGCTCGGCTAAACCATTTCTTCATGTTGACCTATTCATGCAATGAGGAGTTAGGAGCATACTACATGAAAATTTATCCATTCCACATCAGATTCATCCATTAAATCTCAGTTCTAATAAATATGCATTTATCACATGGCTACAGGAAGATAAGATACTTGGTAGTAGGAATGTATTACTCTTCAATCATTCACATAGGAATAATATAAAGGAAAATCATAGTTCAATACATCATGCATTCATCTAAAATAGGTGAAGTTAATATCTATCTGACCATTATATATTCTCAACCTTGTTCAAAGTATTTGGACCTAATAATACTAAAAAGAGTCTTTGAAACCAACACGAAACTTAAGTAGTTCAACAAAAAACACATATAATCTTTGCCATAAATTTGGCTCATCAGAGAGGATCTAGGTCTCACTGGGATGGAATAATTATGAGATAGATATCTATCTTCATGATCAATAGGCACCATAGGAGTAGGATTAGGATAGTTTATGTTAATTTCATCTTTAGGTTCGTCAACAAAGACCCTTATGCAATCTATATATTCCATGCATTTTATTAAAAAATAAATGAGAAAACTACATAAAATATTGATAAAGGACTTGAAACATTCCATATCAGGAACGAATATATTTGAAATCCTCATAATACCATATGCAAGAATACCATGAACAAATGAAAATGACATTAAATTCACTATATGTGATTGATGAAGAGAAGTAATGATAAATGTAACAACATATGTTATCACACACCAAGGTAGCTTATAAATCTCCATAAAATCTATCCAATTTAGCTCTAAATATGCAAAGGTTATCTAACACCAAATCAAAAGTGGAAATTTCAAGCATTGGGTTCACCAAGATGTATAATAAGGAAATGGAAGACGATAGGATGCTACCCCCTTTTCTTTTCGTAATGCACTATCAGAAGGAAGATGAACCAATAGGCTCAAGAAAGACTTAAGTACTAAATGAGTGCAATCATCCTTTGATATATGTGATAAAAAATGAAATGGTTTTAGATAATTAAACTAATGATGCAAGATAAATGACTAAAATAAGCTAAATTAAGTAGTTTTGAGAAAATGCAGACTAACAAAAATAAATAGGAACCTGCAATGACCATAAATGGAAAGCCTCAAACTGTACTTGTGTGATGAAGTTACTCACCTGCATGAAAATAAGATCTACTAACATCAATTTAATCAAATACAATGCAAATTTAACTAGAATTGAAATTATGATATATATTATCCCATGGATCTCTAGAAAGAAGTGGTAAGTGAAGCTCTCAGCTACAATCCTCACTATTGACACTTCTAAAATGAGAAATGATGCTGCTACTATGCTTCTATGATGATTCTAGCTCGAGAATGATGAAATTATGATACTAAATGCTCAAGAATGCTCAAATTGCTCTTGGAAATGATCTCACTTGCCTATAGTAACAATGCTATGCAAATGAAATTCCAAGATGGAAATGCTCTCCAAAATGCCTAATACTTATAGTAAATGTCCAAGGGTAGGGGGTGGAGTGAAGTAATCATGGTTATCCCTTGGTTGAGTCAAAAACTTTGCATTGTCCTTAAATGGGGGGACAAATGAGGGGACAAGCCTTTAAATGGTTTCAAATCTTTGGACAATTTAAATGTTTTGAGTGATTTGTGTCCTTTTTGTCTCAATTTTCATTAGTTAATCACTTTGTTGAAAGAAAATAAGGAATATTAATTCAATTAATTAATTAAATTTAGCCATGGAAGGGTAATAGGTTCATTTTGATTTTTGATTAAAACAACTATACAATTAATTGATTAAAATCAATTATATAGTGTTTTTGTCCCTTTTAAGCTTCAATTTAATCATTTAACATCATTATTTAATAATTCCTTTATTTTAATTGATTTTGCTCAACTTTATTTAATGTCCATTTTAATGCATTTTAATGATTTAATCCCTTTTATTGATTTTGAACCATTTATTGATTTATTGCATTTGGATAATCACTTGTCCAATTTTACGTCTCTACAAATGCCCCTCTTTGAATCAATGTGAGAAGAACATTGGTTCAAAGATCCTTTAAGTCCTGATTGTTGATTCCTAATGTGATTGATTGCTGCCTCTTGATAAAAAAAAATTATGATGCCCCACTAATTTCATGATGTTTGATTGCAATTTCAATTTGATACCCTTATGCCCCCTTAGAAATTAAAACATATTAATTTCTTGATTTCGAAAAATTTGATTTGATGTTTGATGTATCAAATATGTTTTCATTTCTGACTATTTGATGAGATGTCATGATGTATGATTATGCCCCGATTTGGTTTGAGTAGTTAAGATAGGTCAACAGCTAGTTTCACCTCCACAATTAGGTCAAAATGTCTTAAATAGGTTGAGAAACCTTGTTTTACCATTCATTTTTACTTTTCATCTTGGTGATTTTTGCTCTGATCCTCTAGTGATTTTTGAGATGGTTGTGCCAATTCGGGAGCATAGATTCAAGAGGTGCCAAAGATATGAGAGGCCGCCTAAGTATGGACCTCTGGTAAGTCATTATAAACCTTGATTGTGCATTTATGGTGCATTTATGATCATTTATTGCAATTTCATGTTTCGTCATTGCCTTGAATTTAAGAACTCTCACCTAGGAATGATTTTAATGTCGCTTAGCGTATTTTACTATCACGTTCATGGTTTTTACTCCCACATCCATGTATTTTATCCTCTCTTAGGAATCTTTTGCTCTCACCTAGAGCTAGGTTAAACTGCCCCTTTTTCGATAGGTTGTCGCTTATGATAACCCTAATGGATTTACTGTCGCCTAGGCTAGCATTCACTATCACGTAGCCTAATTCACTGTCACTTAGTAGGCAAACTGTCACCTGACACCAAAATAATATCGCTTGGCATGTGTTCACTATCACCTAAGGTTAAATGTCACCTAGCATGATAAAAATCATGCCTATTGACTATTTGGAAAAAATTTGTACTTTTCACACATGTACTTGCTTGCATCTGATGAAAATTTTGATAACTCTTGATGATAGATTCGGATGATAAGTGTAGGTCTGTTATTGTCAACAAAACAATTGGTTTAGGATATCAGGATAGTGGTACCTCAGAATATGATTTGTCAATCCCATTTAGGATAGTGATTAATAAGATAAATCAATCAGTGTGAAAACTGATATGATTTTGATACTATCGCTTCGTTCTCAAGATATGGAGAAATGAACGATGGTACTTGGTGTGATGACTTGAGACTTTTGAGAAGATTGACTTGAGATAATTCCTTGATATGATGTACTAATATGATTCCTTTTGCTTTTCCAATAGGATCATAGCCCTACCTTATACATCTGGTCAGTTGCATCCTGGGTTATTGACTTGAGTCAGGGACTCACAGCAGCTGAGTTTCATGTTATCGAGCGATGTGGATTGAGATTTTTGCTTGACCTCCCATGATTTCAGCTAAACCATGGGTTACTGACTGCAATGGCAGAGTGATGGCACTCCAACCACAACACCTTCATTTACCATATGGAGAGATGACTATCACGCCTGAGGACATGTGTGGATTGCTTCGGATCCCGTGCAGAGGAGAGGTGGTATATTATGATTCTATCTATGATTCTTCTGTCTGCCGATGAGTATTCAGGGACAACACTATAGGAGATGGGGATACTATTACATAGCCTCAGTTTGCATCTTTTTTGACATTACCAGTAGTTTTGGGTTCAGTGATTGGTGGTTTACTACTTCCAGACCAGTGAGGTCATGGTTTTTCAGTTGGTTGGGGAAGGATCATGGATGATTTACTTGCTCATCCTTGATGGTTTGATTGGGGTTCCTGCATTCTAGTGCAATTGTATCATGATCTACATGAGGTGGTGTATCAGGGGAGTGCATCATTATCGGCAGGTGCCATTTTTCTTCATTTGTGGATATGGAAGCATCTTCCCATTACTAGGCCCATTTCTGATAGGGTTTGACATCAGGGATTTCCTTATGCTTTCCTTTACATTGGGATGGGATTCAGCACCACTTGGGTCACTTGGATTACTGGAGACGTCAGATTGATGATCTCAATCAGGTTACATGGAATCCTTACCTCAGTTGTGATAGATGGAGAGAGGATGAGGATGATTTACCATACATGTTCGCCCCTCGCTAGATGATTGAGCATACTACCACTACTATTGAGCACTTCTACTTCGGAAGAGTTTTGAGATAGTATGGTTGGACACAGGATATGCCTTAGGGCAATTCACTATATGCTTGAGTACAGGAAGAGATCTCTCTATGGGGTCCATGTATTGATTATTAGTTTGCATTAGATCAAATTATGGGTATAACTATTTGTAGATGGGAGATACTAACAGGTATTGTAGATGTAGGGAAGGCACATGAGTATGTAGATTGGTGGGCTTGCAACAGGTTTCCTCATTTCACTAATCCAGCTAAGCCTATTCCTGGACATCGTGATGGTGATAGGGATGATAGACATTGGAGAGGATGAGGATGTAGACATCCTCAGGTTGCACTAGGTAGAGGACAGATGAGATAGGGTCATGATCATGGGGATGCTAGAGATAGACTAGCTAGAGCGCAGGATGATGCAGTTGATAGATAGCCTAGAGTAGATAGACATGATAGAGCTCATAGACATCAGAGAGCTCAGAGACAGACACAAGTTGATGTAGCTAGGTAGATTCTTGGGGGATTGGATCCCTTGGTACAGTTACAAAGAGTAGCCTTGGCTCAGCATGATGATGATGTAGCTCAATAGGATCAGGCACAATAGGATGATGGTGCTCCATAGATGCCTCCCCCAGCTACATAGCCACAGGGTGCACAGGGTGATTGTATTGATGGATTATCTCAAGATATGCAAGTATTGAGGACAAATATGTCCACTATTGTAGGGCGATTGGATCAAGTTGCCTCTTTATTACAACAGTTTGTATCAGCCATGGTTGTTCTGAGACAGGATGGAGTGAGTACTTCATAGGCTCCTCCCCCATAGGATGGTAGAGGTCCAGATGGATCTGGTGCTGCAGGCTCTTGATTGATATAGTTACTCATTTGATGATGTCCTCTTTGTTTCATATGTCATGTTATCCATTGCTCAGAACATTTGATGTAATACTTTGATGACATTGTATCTTGATATACTGATTTGATGATCATATGATGAACACTCTTTTGATGATATATATGATATACTCTGTGGTTCATCTTGATGATTTGGTTTATGAGATTATCTTTTATGTAGCTATATGATGTGTTATGCATGTATGATTTATGCTATGGATATAGTTATCTTATTTTATGATATAGATAAATGAGTGCAATGATGTATGGATGGCTTTTTTTCTAATATGTGGATAATGAATAAGGCATGGATGCAAAAGATAATCTCATTTTCTTTGTAGTGTGTTGATCAAGAATAAACATTTGTGTGAACCCCATTTTGCTTTAATGTTTTGACTAACCAGGATTATTGATGTACCCCCTCTTGCCCTTGGACAATTAACCACAAACAAATGCATTTAATTTAACAAGATAATGAAATTAATCTAACATGCAATGCAATGCAACCTAAGTGTCACCAGCTTTTGGCAAATACATTCCCTGAGGATAAATTTTCATCATTGAGCAGTTCGGGACCGGAAAGCTTAGTACAATCACCACTGACCACATCATGATGATATGAATACCACTTTTATCACATTTTGGTAACCTCCTTTTTGAACCAAGTACAACCCTCACTAGTTGGATGACCAAACTATGGGAGTCTGAATACCGGTGTCAACGGATTCAATGTTGCAAGTGGATTTTTGGTATTAAGATATAGAAAATCTAAATAGCCAAGGGATCTATTTGCATAAACAAGCAAAGGTCAACTCGCCCTCTTATGAGATAGTCCTCGATGGTTCTTTGATGACCATGTTGTTAGATGAACTCTCATAAGTTGATGAATCTTCCTCCAAACAATCACTCAAAGGCAAGAAAAATATCATATCTTTATCATGGCTAATCTAGTCGAAACATCATTGAATAGCTCAAAAGATATGATGAAAAGTCAATTTTATCAAGATTTATCAACAAGAAAATTTCAAGTGTCTTACCATGTTTCATTATTTTTCCAAGAAAGAAAGCTTTGAATGTTTTGCCATATTTTAAGATTTTCCCAAAAGTATTTCCAAGTATTCTGATGTTTAAGGTGTTTTTGTCCATTTTTAATCCTAAATAATAAAGTCAATGAAGGCTCAAGGATCATGTTGTAGGGTCAAATACTTAGGCTCAATAAACTTTCCTCTCTTCCAAAACTTTGATAAATCTCTCTCTAACGTGACCGATTGTAGCACTTATTGAATCCATTTGGTACCAAATTTGCAATCTTCTTCTGCCCCCAGAGGATAAATGTGATCAGTTGACAAACTTAGGGCTGATAGACAATGCAACAATGCGACTGACCGGCTTTATTATGACTATGTACAAATGATGAATGCAATGGTGGTTGTACAAATGAGATGGTGGAAATGCAATATGGACATATGTGACTATGAAAGACAAACTTAAGGGAACAAAAGGCACTTGTTTACCAAGTTTTCACCCTTTGGATGGATCAAGCTCTTTTTTCTATTTTTAAAGCTTTTTACTTTTTTTTTGCTACCAAGGTGCCTATTGCTAGGTTTTCACCAAGACACTTTTTTGCTTTTTCCAATTTTTTTGTATTTTTCCTTTTTTTTCTTTTTTTCCTTTTTTTTTCCTTTTTTTTTTTAATCATCAAGGTGCCTATTTGCTAGGTTTTCACCAATACAACATCTTATTTGAATGTTTTTCCTTTCTTCATGCTCAATTTTTTCAATGTTTTTGATCTTTTGTGCTTTTCAAATGTTTTTGGTATTTTTAGAATCTCTTTTGAACTATGTACAATAAATATGATGCTCTCTCATCTGATACTCTTTATACTCTTTCATCTAACTCATAGGTAGAACCTTTTGAGATGAATACTGTTAATGGGTTCTTGGAGCTCCTCTCCTTCACAATCTGATAATTTATAGGTTCTTGTGCCAAATGAAGATACTATGATGAATGGGCCAAGCCAATTAGCTTCCCATTTGCCCTTCTCTCTTTCAACCTAATTCTTTGGGTTTTCCCTCAACACTAAGTCTCCTACCTGAAGGACTCTCGATTTAATATGTTTATTATAGTAAGTCTCCTACCTGAAGGACTCTCGATTTAATATGTTTATTATAGTTCTTTGAGATTCTATTCTGATACACTTTTAGGTGCTCATAAGCTTGTGTTTGATGTTCTTCAAGTAACTCCAACTATTGAAGCCTAGCTACTCTATAGTCTTCATCTATGATCAATCCTTGTAATGATACTTGTAGAGATGGGATTTCAACCTCTAATGGTAGAACTGCTTCAACTCCATAGACTAATGAGAAGGGTGTGGCTCCTGTGGGTGTTCTTATGCTAGTTCTATAGGCCTATAATGCTGGATTAATTTGCATATGCCAATCCCTTCCTGATTTATTGACCGACCTTTTCAAAATCTTTAAGATATTCTTATTCGTGGCTTCGGCTTGCCCATTTCCCTAAGGGTAATAAATTGATGATGATGTTGGAAATATTTAGGAATTGACCAAGTTACTGAGAGGGGAGGGGTGAATCAGTAACTCCAAATTTTCTTCTAATTTTAACATGTATTTTACTTTTAACCTTTGTATACAGAAAGCATGAAACTTAAAAGCATTCACAATAATGACACGTGGATTTGGTTACCCAGAAACCTTCCAAAAGAAAGTAAAACTGGGGTGGGGATGAAACCCACAAAGCTTTAATACTACAGAATAAAGTTGGCCGGTTAAGGCTTACAATTTGATCACTTCTGATGATCTGCCCTGTTAGGAGCAATAAGGATTGCTAAATCCACCCTGTTAAAGGATTTACAAACATACAGTGAAGTATGCACTCGGTAAAGAGATTTATACAAAGACTGTTAAGTCTACCCGGTTAAAGGATTTAGTACTGATTCACCTGTTAGAATGAAACAGTAGATCTCTGCTTTGCAACTGGATTGCTGAATGAGATTCGCTGATGTACTGATCACCTTCTGTGATGAATTTGTCTTTGCTGAACCTTATACTTCTGAAGCCTTCTGCAATTCGCTTATCTCTGCCTTTCTTTTTCTTTCACATATATTCTTCTTGATTCTTTTTCATCTTTTTACAATATAGTTTATATACAAGTCTCAAACAATTAATTACAATTACAATTATACATTCGGCTTGACAAATAAACATAAGTGCTACTAAGTCGGCCCAAATATGGTTACTCGGTTCCTTCAAACTGACTCGGTGACTTTCTGATACTCGGCGTCCACTACATTACTCGGCATCGTCATGCACTCGGTAGAAGTGAAGGCACGGTTCATACTGATCACTCGGTAGGTATTGAACTCGGTAAGCATTGGTGACTCGGTAGACAAGATGTTACTCGGTTTACATTGTCCTGATCGGTTTGTACTAACTTGCTCGGTTTCCATTGTCTGCTCGGTTTGCACTGTCTGCTCGGTTTGCACTGTCTGCTCGGTTTGCACTGTCTGCTCGGTTTACATCCAGAATGCAAATAAGTGTTGTCACTAGTGGCAATACTGCTTAATGCCAACAATCTCCCCCTTTGGCATTAGTGACAAAAACACTTATTGGCCAAAATTTATATACACCGAATCATGCTGAGTTTTATTTTGATTTTTCAAAATTTGTCTTTGTTATAGGGCTTTATACATTGTCTCCCCCTTTCAATGTGCTAACTGTTTCTTATACATATCCTTCTATACATATCTCCCCCTTTTTGACGATAATGCCAAAGGTGCATATACAATTTATTTACAGAGAGAATCCAAAATTTGATAAGAAATCAGAATGTACCTTCATTATTAGTGCCAGGGTTCTGTCCCAACTTTCTTGCAGAATCTTACATGTTTGTATGGCAATTTGGATTTCTACAGAGAGTTCAATCATGTGATCTGCTATGGAGAACTGATTGTCATGAATCAATGTTCTGGAATGTTTAATGTGCTTATACATTGTATTCATGATGGGAAGGATCATGTGTTGGATGTCTAGCAGTGTGGACCGGATCCTTGAGTCTTCTTTCAATAGATCAGACTGCATATTGGATAGATGTGAAATTTTCATGTGATGAGCAGAGCTTGAACTTGGTTCAAGTTGCAGCTTCTGTATGCTAATCTTCTTATCCTCATCCATTTTATTCATTTTATCTTTGACATCCTTTGTGAACTCGGCAAAATTGCATAGTCTGGCCAAAAGAGAGGTAGCATTCGAATAAATAGACTCTGTGTTAGACAAAACTGAAGACAATTCTACTTGGTTAATAGCTATGTGCTGAGCAATGTGCTCAAGCACTTTATTGTTGAATCTCTTCTCGGCTCTTTCAACTAACTTTTCTGTCCCGGATGAGTCCTCATTGTATTTCTCAACTGCTTCTGCCAATTGTAACAAAACATGCTGGGAGGAGTCTACTTTAATGCCTAATGCATCAGACAAAATGTCCTTAGCATCCTTGATGATTTGATACTCCTTGTCTCTCTCCTCCTTAAGCTTCTTTTGTTTTGCTTTCCTTTGGAGGATCTCACCTATATTCTGCATCTGGTCTGCTGAGAGATTTGCAAAATCTAAAGTAGGAATCTCTATCTCTTCATCTAGGTCTATATCCTCAACTATATTTTTACCCAAAAATTTTATACTCGGTAGAGCCTTAGGCTTATCTGTACTTAATGCTCTTGTAGTAGTGATAGTAGATAAAATAGGGCTGGCTATTGACACTGGTATACTTTCTACTGGAGAACTTACAATATTTACACTTGATGATTCAAAAGCTGGAAAACTTACTGGTACAGGAGACTGCAGCTCGGTAGAAGAAATGGTAGCTGCCTCTGATGTTGCTAGGGATGATTGGACAAATGTGGAAGTTGTCACAACCATGCTTGAAGGTGTCTCTGGGCTAGATGTAGAGACTTTCACTGGAGAGGTAGGAAGGGATGCAATGACTTCTGCTGCTATCCTTACAGTATCATCTACCTCGGTGTCTTCTTCTTGCTCATCGCTGTCATCTTCAATATCCTTTATTATTACAGTTTCAATGCTCGGTTGGTGAAGGTGGTAAATGTTCTTCCATGTGGCTTTTGCAGCCTTCACAACTGATTCAATATTGTTGATCAAAATCAAACAAGTATTGAACTTCAATGTCATCTTGTTTTCATTTTCTTTTAGTGCCTTCTTTACTTCATCATTGTTCAGGCTCGGCATCAACTGTCTTAGGTTTTGATCAAATATGTCTATTACAGTTTGCCTTGCATTGCTCCATCTCATTCTTATCGGATTCAATAGAACTGCTGGAACCTGTGGGGTAATTTCTTCAGGAGAGTATTTCCACTGTCCCATCTTCTCAACAACAGCATCTTCTATTTCCTTCTGCTCTACTTCCGATCTGGTTTCATATCTCAGGGATTTTATGTTACTTACTCCAGATCCTGATCCATCTCTGAAGAGTTTGAGCTTTTCTTGAAGGGTTAGAGGAGGCCTTTTGAATACTATGTCCTTATCTGCCTTTTCTGCCTTTCCTCTTGTATTTCTCCTTGTAAACACAGCAGTGGGAGGCACAGATGCCTTAGTGATAAAAACTTTTCCTTTCTTCTTTGCAGGTTCTGGTTCCTCTATTTTCTCATCCTTTTCCTCTTCTTTTTCACCAATTTCTTCTTTCTCCTCGGTTATCATTTGCATTTTAGCTATCCTTTTCTTTCCTTTGTTTACTGCCTATGGAAGCTTTATGCTTAGTTCAATTCTCATCTTAGCTTCATCATATGTTCCAAAATATGGGGCTTTGGGATTGACAGGCTGATTTAGAAGTGCTTCAATAATGTTCTTGGTTTCATCAATATTTACCTCATAAGGAAGAGGTTTTGCATACACAGTTCTCGGTTTAACTGCTTGAACATACACATTATCACAATCTACCATAAAACAGATGTCATCTTTGTAATCTTCCACCAACTTCTGTGGAATCCGGAATCTATCATTCATTTTCTCTTTGAAAGACTCAAAATAATTATCCATGATGCTTTCAAAGTTTTCACCCATTTCTGCGATGTATTCATTAATTTCATAAAGTACTGGCACATCTTTTCTCCGTACAACTTTTCCTTTTGAAGGGAAGAATTTCTGAACATAGAAGAATAAACAGACTAACAAGGATCCAAACTTACATGGATTGTTTTTGGAAGTTTTGATGCTTTCCATGTTCTTGTTGAACTGTTTCAACAATAAGTCTGCTAGGTCAAATGTCAAGTTGTTTTTGACCACTTTGTATGCTAGGTCAACAGCTTCACATGAGACACTGTTCTGTCGACTAGAACTGTAAATCTTGTGTGCAATGATATGTGTACCAAACTTCAGTTCGGCGTCAGTAATGCTGCTAACCTTCATGCCTCTACCATCCCACTCGGCTAGGGTTTTCTTCTCTAGTTCCGTCCGACCTAGGGTTTTGGTAGTTTTCACTTTGTTCAACAAGGGAAGACTGGTAACTTGATGAATCATTTTCCTTGTGATCTCAATAGGTTGCTCAAGCCAAATCTTGCCATCGTGTACTCGGCTGAGAATGTACCTAACCCATTTATCTTGAAAGTTTCAAGGAAGATGTGCAATGTGGACTAAACCCTTATCTTCCAGATGTTTGTGCTCGGGTTTCAAAGTACCATCCACACATAGTTCCTCACGCACAATGTCCAGTTCTAGGTTTCCCATTTCTTGAATAGAACAGTTAAAATGATTACGGATATCGTTGATAAGCAGTACCTTAGGAGGAATCTGAGATTGAGCTCCATTCGGATCTAGGGCGGCTGCAACTGCGGGCACGATCTTAAAATCTGGTGCTTTCCACTCCCCTTCAACTAACATATCTGATCCTTTCTTCGCTGAGGTGCTGGATGATGCCATGGTAGCTCACAGAAAATTCCTTTTGCAAGAGTATTAAATTGCCGGGTTGCCCTTGAAGTTTTCTGCTCTCAAAGTGCTTAAAGATTTGCGGTGAAGAATGAGTTCGATTACTTGCTTTTTGTTTACAATTCTATAATTAATGCTCATTTCAAATTAGGGTAGGAATTCTGACAGACTGTCACCCACTAAGAATTAATTGCTCGGAAAAGACTTCGCAGCTCGGTGAACTCGAAAATTCATAATGCTCCGACCTTACTCGGTGAAGACTATACCGACCTTGCTCGGTGAAGACTATACCGACCTTGCTCGATGAAGACTATACCGACCTTGCTCGGTGAAGACTATACCGACCTTGTTGTGATCTCACTGCATCTTGCATGCTGATTTAGACTTTTCTTTTAATTTCAGTTCTGGAACTGCTTGAGATTGATCTATGAGAATACAGTTCCAGTGCTTCCTTGGAAATTTAATTTGAGTCGATAGAGCCATCCATTCCATTACTTGGACTAGATTGCTCGGTAGCTTTAGGAATCCATTTTTGTCTGACCTGTTTCCTGACCTTAGTTGCTTCATTCTTCTTTCCTTCTTCAATTTCATTAGCATTCATGCAGTTTCTAGCTATGTGACCAAGTTTAGTGCATTTGAAACATCTTACGGTAGTGTCTCTTTTCCTTAGATGATGTTTTATGCAATTCATGCCAATGTGTCTATATTCTCCACAGTAATGACATCTACACCAGGTGTTGTAGTCCCATCCAAACATTGCTTTCACAATTTGTTCTGCTGGATTAAATGTCTTGGATCTGCACTCGGATGCCTTGTGACCTTGTTTGTTGCACTTGTGACAATTACCTCTGAATCTAGGTTTTTCCCTGCATTCATTTGCTTTATGACCAGGTTGATTGCAGCTATAACATTTTCCATTGAATTCTGCTTTTTCATTGTTCCAACATTTATTTGAAGTATGTCCTATTTTACCACAATGATTACAAGTAGGTTTTTGATTTCTTTTAGTACCTTGCTTAGAGGATTCGCCTTCTTCTTTGTATCCAAGTCCTGCTTTTCCTTTTTGCCTATGAAGATTTCGTTCATACAGCTGATTCAAGTCTTCTTGACTTTTCAGCATTCCTTCATTGATTTGTTTTTCAGCGTTTAGGTCATCCATCAATCTTAGATTGATTTCCTTTTCAGATCTTAGTTCTTCTTTTGTGTTTTCTATTTCTGAACTTAGATTTAGAATTTCTTCATTTGTATGAGAGATCTGATCAATTAGATTTTCTAGCTGAAGGGTTTTGTTTTGGACTTCAATGTTTCTTTCATCTAATTCATCTTTCAACTTGTTTTTCTGTTCCAAGATCTCACAGAATCTTGTAGAGTGTAGTTCTTGTTCTCTTTTCAATTTTCTCACTTCTTCCTGCAGAGACCCATTCTTTTCTAGGAGTTCTTTGATAGCATTATTTGCTTCATCTGAGTTATTTGAGGGAAGAAGATCTTCAATCTTTTCTTCAATGTAATTCTGATCATTCATCTAATTTGCAAGTTCCTTCCTTCTTCTTAGGGATTGGGAAAGATGTTCTTTTGCTTCTTTGAGTTTAGCTATGGCCATTTCCAGATCTAGCTTTTCATTTTCAATCACCTTGTTCAGTTTGAATACCTCCATTGTCCTGGATCTTTGCTCAAGCTAGTTAAGCTTTGTCTTGAGAACCAATGCAGCTCTGATACCAATTGTTGGAAATATTCAGGAATTAACCAAGTTACTGAGAGGGGAGGGGTGAATCAGTAACTCCAAATTTTCTTCTAATTTTAACATGTATTTTACTTTTAACCTTTGTATACAGAAAGCATGAAACTTAAAAGCATTCACAATAATGACACGTGGATTTGGTTACCCAGAAACCTTCCAAAAGAAAGTAAAACTGGGGTGGGGATGAAACCCACAAAGCTTTAATACTGCAGAATAAAGTTGGCCGGTTAAGGCTTACAATTTGATCACTTCTGATGATCTTCCCTGTTAGGAGCAATAAGGATTGCTAAATCCACCCTGTTAAAGGATTTACAAACATACAGTGAAGTATGCACTCGGTAAAGAGATTTATACAAAGACTGTTAAGTCTACCCGGTTAAAGGATTTAGTACTGATTCACCTGTTAGAATGAAACAGTAGATCTCTGCTTTGCAACTGGATTGCTGAATGAGATTCGCTGATGTACTGATCACCTTCTGTGATGAATTTGTCTTTGCTGAACCTTATACTTCTGAAGCCTTCTGCAATTCGCTTATCTCTACCTTTCTTTTTCTTTCACATATATTCTTCTTGATTCTTTTTCATCTTTTTACAATATAGTTTATATACAAGTCTCAAACAATTAATTACAATTACAATTATACAGTCGGCTTGACAAATAAACATAAGTGCTACTAAGTCGGCCCAAATATGGTTACTCGGTTCCTTCAAACTGACTCGGTGACTTTCTGATACTCGGCGTCCACTACATTACTCGGCATCGTCATGCACTCGGTAGAAGTGAAGGCACGGTTCATACTGATCACTCGGTAGGTATTGAACTCGGTAAGCATTGGTGACTCGGTAGACAAGATGTTACTCGGTTTACATTGTCCTGATCGGTTTGTACTAACTTGCTCAGTTTCCATTGTCTGCTCGGTTTGCACTGTCTGCTCGGTTTGCACTGTCTGCTCGGTTTGCACTGTCTGCTCGGTTTGCACTGTCTGCTCGGTTTACATCCAGAATGCAAATAAGTGTTGTCACTAGTGGCAATACTGCTTAATGCCAATAGATGAATGGTGAGTGATATGAAATGTAGCACAAAGTTCATCAACATCCTTATTCTTGAACTGTTTTCCATTATCTATTATTATGGCATGAGGAATACCATATCGGCAAATGATGTGATTTAAGATAAACATGGAAATTTGTTTACCCGTTGCCATAATCAAAGGAACCACTTCAACCCACTTAGTGAAATATTCTATTGTGGTTATGATGTGTTTGTGCCCATTTGAAGAAGGTGGATGTATGACGCCAATTAGATCAAACCCCCATTGATAGAAAGGCCATGGTGTGACAAATGGGTGTAATTCCTATGCCAGTGCATGTATCATGTCACCATGATATTGGCATTTGCTGCATATCTTCACAAAGTGACAAGCATCTTTTTCTAATGTCTTCCAAAAATACCCTAAGCGAAGGATTTTCTTAGCTAGATTCAACCCGCTTGAGTGTGACCCGCAAATGCCTTCGTGAACCTCGTGTAAAGCTAACTTAGACTCTTCTCCCTCTAGACACCTAAGTAACGTCCCATCAAAACCCTTACGATACAATGTTTCAGAGAGGATGAGGTAACGAGCTGATTGGCGTGAAGTT
Organism: Chamaecyparis obtusa; assembly: GCA_027943335.1. NCBI lineage: Eukaryota > Viridiplantae > Streptophyta > Pinopsida > Cupressales > Cupressaceae > Chamaecyparis > Chamaecyparis obtusa. The sequence goes on along the minus strand of BSBK01001459.1, from coordinate 430,620 downwards.
GCATTTTTGAGCTTGGGTTTGGTCTAATGGTAGCACTTGGTCTTTGAGGTATGTGTATATAGGTCCATACCAAGGGGAGTCATGTCCATGTAATAGGGCAACAATTTTGGTTTTGGGAAGGTTGAATGCCGGTTTCCCCAATTCTTCCACCAAGAACTCATACTTCTCATTTTGATCTAGTTTTTGTAACAAGGAAGCCATGGTAGCCATGGTGTCAACTGCTCTATTTTTCTCTCTAGGAATCTGCTCAAAAGTGATCAAACCAAAGTATTTCTTCCATCCATCAATCATAGTCTTAAATGGCATCAACTTTTCATCTTTGGTGTTATATTAATTGTTGACTTGATTGATGATAAGTTGAGAATCTCCATAAATTTGTAGCTCTTTGATGTTCCACTCTAAGGCCATTTTGATGTCTATGACAAGTGCTTCATATTCCACTATATTATTGGTGCATGGAAACATAAGCTTGTAGGACTTTGGAATGGTGTAACCTTGAGGAGTGACCAATAGTATGCCAGCCCCAGAACCTCCTTGAGTATAGGAACCATCAAAGTATAACTTCCATGTTTTTGCTTCTATGTTGACAATGGTAGAATCCAAAAATTCCACTTGAATAGTTTGTGTAGAAGTTATGGGATTCTCCGCTAAATGATCCACTATTACTTGCCCTTTTATTGCCTTTCTATCGACATACTCAATGTCAAATTCACTCAAAATCATAACCCACTTGGCTATCCTACCCGTTAGGGTAGTTTTACTTAACAAGTACTTGAGAGGATCAATTTTGGCAATTAACTTGACCTTATGCAGCAACATATAATGTCTCAACTTTTGAGATGCAAACACCACCACTAGGCAAGCCCTTTCCATAAATGTGTAATTAAGCTCATATTTGATCAAAGTCCTACTCAAATAGTAGATAGCTCTTTCCTTTCCTTGTTCATCTTCTTGCACTAAAAGCACTCCTAGTGATCTTTTGGTAGCGGATATGTATAGAAGCAATGCTTTTCCCTTAATTGGTGGCATGAGAATAGGTGGATTTATCAAATAAGTCTTCAATAATGTGAAAGCTTTATCACATTCCTCATCCCATATGAATATAGTATCCTTATGTAGCAACTTGGTGAAAGAATGACATTTTTCGGCCAATTGAGAAATAAATCTCCTTATGGATTGGATTTTGCCTTGTAATGATCTAATTTGGCTGATGTTCCTTGGTATGTCCATGTCCATTATGGCTTGTACTTTCTTAGGATCCACTTTAATTCCTTTGGTGGAAACTATATAGCCTAGTAACTTGCTGGATTGGACTCCAAAGGCACATTTCTTTGGGTTTAATCTGACCTTGAATTGCTCCAACCTAACAAATATCTTTTTCAAAATTTGGAGATGTTCTTCTCTTTTGTGGGATTTTGCCAATATATCATCCACATAGTCTTCTAAGAATGTGTGCATCATGTCGTGGAAGATAGTTGTAATGGCCCTTTGATATGTAGCTTCAGCATTCTTAAGGCCGAAGGGCATGACATTCCAACAAAAAGTGCCCTAAGGGCAAGTAAAGGCAATCTTCTTCTGGTCTTCAGGTGCAATTTTAATCTAATTATACCCATTGAAACCATCCATTAGGGAATACATGGAATGACCCATTGTCAAGTCAACTATTGCATCAATACTCAAAAGTGGGAAATCATCCTTAGGACAAGCAAGATTTAGATCTCAAAAATCCATGCATACTCAAATAGATCTGTCATGTTTTGTGACTAGTACAATGTTCGAGATCCATTTAGCATAAGCTATTGCTCTTATGAAGCCTACTTTCAATAATTTTTCTAGTTCTGCCTTGAGCAAAAGAGCTATGTATGGGTGCATCTTTCTCAACTTTTTCTTAACGGGCTTAACCCCTGGTCTAACATTTAGATGATGCATTATAAAGTTAGGATCTAAGCCAAGCATGTCAGCATATGACCATGCAAAGTTTATTTGTTTCTCTTTGAAAAATTTTATGAAGTCCTCTTTTTCTAGAGGTGTGAGTGATGCAGCCAAGTGTATAAACTTTGGATCCAATTCCATCCCAATGTTGACATTTTATGTTGGTTCTATAAGAATAGGTGACCTTTCTTCCTCATGTTCAGGCAAGGTATCCAATCTCTCTTCCTTTGGTGCCACAGTTAGGTTTTCACCAAAGGAAATGTCTTTTATTTTCATTTTTTTTGGTTCTAGTGGTGCCACATAATGGTTTTCAACACTAGAACTTTTCTTTTTCTTTTTTTTTCTTTTTTTTCTTTTGACTAAGAGAATGGACCCCCACTGTGCTCATCATGTCCATATCAAATTTTTTGATGAAAGAGGGTTCAACTGCATTAAGGTATTGGCTCATTGCTTGGTCGTTTGGAAAGTAAAGTAAGTCATTTGGCTCAGTTTGGTCCCAATCAATGAGGTCTGGATGCATCAAAAGTAAGGATTCATTGGGTAAAATGTCATTAATAGAGTTTATGGACATGACTTCATTTGAGGGTTCATACGTTGTATCATTTAGATCTATGATGTGAGCTTCCTTGAGATGGTCCATGGAAGAAGGGTCAAAATCCCCTTCACTTGAGTCCTCTTCAACTTCTACGGGAAACAACATGGGAAAAGCCATGAGTGGATTAAACCTAACATTTGAATCTCCCTCCTCCAAAGGCATCCAAAATGTCTCTATCCATGCTTGATTGGCAGGTGCATGCCCTATGTTAATATCTTGGATATTAGGTTCTTCATTGATTTGAACTTCTTGCCTTGGGATTTTTGCATAAGTATGTATTGCAATCACCTCCTTATCTTGACATGATTCATCCGATAGGGTATCCCACTCATAATCCTGGGAGTCATCACTATCTCCATCGAATTCTAAGGCATTTATTTGAGGATAAAAATCTTGCATTGGGCTGGAGCTTTCGCCTTTGTATTGGTATCCTACTCCAGATTTTTCTTGTTTTGCCCTCCAAGTAGGTACAATGGGTTCTAGTAACCCTCTATTCCTTCAGCCTAAGGGTCCTCTTCCCTTGTATCCCATCTTCTTCATAATCTCAAAACCTTTCCCATATTGCTCGATTCGTATATTAACATGTTGAATTCGTTCCATGGGAGTGTTTGAGGTATCTTCTTCATCGTGATAGAGCCATTGAAGGACTTCATTCTCCTCTTTGTCAAATGTTGCTTTATCACTTTCTCTTATGAAGTAAGAGTTGTACTTGTGAGGCAAGTGTTCTTTTGATGGTTTTCCATGTGTCCTTGGAGACATGGGCATGTCAAATAGGGAAACAGAGTATTCCCCTACTCCTTTTGAACTAATTTTGCATTGTTTGTCAAATGCCTCCATCATCTTATCCATTTTCTTGTAGTTTTCCTTTTTAGCTTCATCTTTTTCTTCTCTAGTAGGTTTATAGGGAACTATCTCTAATTTGGGAGTTTGTTATGAACCCTCATTAATAATTGGACCCTTGTAGCTCATCTTTTCCTTTCCCTTAGTTGATGTCATTGAGCTAGATTGAGGAGGGTGTTGAGCAACATCTAATGTTAGTTCTTTCATTTTAACATCTTCAATTGTGGCTCTTCGAATAATTCCTTCTCGGTTATGTTGAATAAATAGCTCATGAAGGGGTTTGAGTGCATTACAATATTGGAATGGGTTTGAGTCCCCTCCAACCGTGATTTCTTCGCCCATGTACGGAAATTTGATGCATTGGTGGTATGTGGATGGGACTACTTGCATCTCATGAATCCATGGTCTCCCCCAACAAAATATTATAAGTTAACTTCATGTCCAATACTTGGCAATTGGTTTCTTTCTTGATTGGTCCTACTTGGATGGGCAATACGATCATGCCTTTAGAGGCCCTTTCAACTTCATCATAAGCTTTAATGGTGATTTTTTTCATAGGGTCAATGCAAGATTCAGACAACCCTAAGGATTTAACAAGACTTAATGTACAAATGTTAACACCAGCTCCTCCATCAATGAGGGCTCTTTTGACTCTATGCCTTTCTATTAGAACCTCTATATGCAATGGTATATTTTGAGGATGGGTTATAGACATGTCATCTTGATCAAAAAATGAGAGACAATGAGGTGCCACAAGATGACCTACCATATTTTGGAACTTTTCTTCTTCTAAGTTAGTAGGAACATTTGTCTCTATTAGAGCTTTTTTCAAAATATCCTTATGGTTCAGGGATAACTTCAACAATTCTAAGATAGAGATTTGCGCTGGAGTTCTTTGCAACTGATCAACCAAGCTATAAGGTTTTGCTATTGTAGAAGGTTGCTTGACCACAATGTTGGACTGTGGAGTGCTAATAACTTTAGGAGCAGCTCCTTGTAGAGTCATTCTAGAATTCTACCCTCTTTTAATGACATTTGATGTCTCTTTTTGTGGCTGTTCATTAATTATTATAGCATTCACAATGTTATCATAAGGTGGCGCAAAGTTAAGATTATTGGCACTTTGTTTCTTACCATTAGATGACTCTCCTTTATCATGTTTGTAGAAAGGTTGTTTGAATGCTATATGATCTTCATTGTTTTGAGGTCCATCAATGGTGATCGTGCCATTATCGATTAAATCTTGCACTACATTCTTTAGTTTTAGACATTCATTTGTTGTGTGCCCTTGAATTCTATGGTACTCACAATGGCTATTGGCACTCCACCAACTAGGCTTGTTATTTGGCTCATAAGGTTGAATGCTGGGTAAAATAATGACATTATTAGCCATGAGAGTCTTTAATGCCTTTTCAAGGGGTTCACCCAAGGGTGTGAAGTTCCTTTGAGGGGTTGGCCTCAAATATTTATCAAATTTAGTACTCCTTGAATTATCTCCTTGATTTCCATTATTAGTATGGTTGTTGTTGGATGGTGCATTGGGAAGCTAATTGGTATTATTCACCTGATTAGGTGTCCTTGTAAGAGCAAAGGGGACTACCTTCAAGTTTCTAGATTCAACTACTCCATCATTCACAATTCCCTTATTGTTGTTCTTATAACGGCTATTACTATTGAACCAATTATTCTTTTGATTATTGCCATTGTTACCATTGTTGCCATTGTTGCCATTGTTGGAGTTGTTCTTGTTATCTTTGTACAGTTTGAGTTCTCCACTTTTGACCAACACTTCCTCCATTGTTACTTCATTTTCAATTAGATCTTGAAATTTCTTTGGACATTGCATTCGTTATCAATAGTTCAACTCATTGCTTAAACTGTTTATGAAGATATCCATCTTCTCTTTTTCAGGCACACTTCTAGGATATCTTGCAAAAATTGTCCTCCACCTTTTTAGAAAAGTGAGGAGTGCCTCTCCATCCTTTTTTTTAGTGTTGCATAATGTTATCATCGTGACCTCATGTTTAATATTATATGAGTAATGGGCCAAAAATTTCAAAGCTAGCTCTTTGAAGGTCTTAATGCTAGAAGGTAACTTAGAAAACCACTCCATAGCCATGCCTCCTAAGCTTCATGGAAATAATCTCATTAAATATGTTGTATCATGCATGAACTCTAAGCTCAATGCACAAAACTCCTGTAAGTGATCTTGGGGATCTGTCATTCCTTCATACTTGTCATACTTGGGGAGCACAATATTGATTGGGAATGGCACCATAACCAAGCTTTTATCAAACGGGAATGGACACAATGCTTCTATGGAGAAAGGCTTAGGAGCCCCGCTTTGCTTAATGTTGTCCAATTGCATTTGAAACATCTTGAATTGCTTGTTCATGATATCTAAGGTACTTTCCTCAACTTTCGGTGCTTTGAGTTGGTTGACATCATAGTCATGGGGCAGCTTGAGACCTTTTTGTGCTAAGTCCATGAAGTGTTTTTTTGTATCTCTTTCCATTGCCTTTTACATGAGCTTTCAGAAATAAGGACATTGGATGGCCTCACTAACTTTTTCATCTGTGGCATCTTTTGTCGTTGCTTCGGTGTGAGTTCTAGTGTGAGTTTGGTCAATACCTTGAGCATTTTGATCTGCTCCTCCATTGTTGGTATTTCCTTGGTTAGTAGTGTTTCCCTGGTTATTTATATCATTGCCCCCATTATTAGCATCACCCTAGTTAGTGAGATCAATACCACTATTATCTTTTCCACCCAAACCACCATAATACATCATGTTGTCTTCTACTTCTTGTTCGGGCAATTTTTGGGGTATTCTAGGAGTGGTAGACTCTTCTCCTATGTAAGGGAGTTCTTGTCTTAAGTATGTTCCATCAACTTGCAAGGTTTGCTTAATATAATAAGATCTGGTAAATGCAGGCATGAACCTTGGAGAATAAGAGTTGATATCACTTGGGGTCTAATCCTTTGCAAAATTTTGAAAAATGTGTAGAACAGGATTTTTGACCAAACTACAAGCCTGAGCAATAGGAACACAGAAAAGGGTACTCGAATATGCTCGTAAAATTTTTTGACCCCCCTTGCAAGTACTCTCTGTTTCCCTTTTAGGTTTTTGGGCATCACTGAACTGAGCATAGGCGTGACTGAGACTTCTGTTGGCGTGCACTGGTTTCTTGTTAAGCGATACATTGTAGGTTACCAGGCGAGACTTTGTTAATGCCAGGCGGGTTTCCAGATTTTCTAGGCATGTTTGAAATTTTTCTAAGCATGACTTCAGTATGTCTATGCGTGTTTAAACAAGTCACAAGCATGACTAAACCTCTGATAAGCGAGTGTGTTTTGTGCACAGGCGGCACTTCTCTGACCAAGGTATAAGATTTTGAATTTTTAAAATGTGTAAGATCAGTCTTTGGAAATTTATGTGTTTGAAAATAGAAAAACAACCACAACACACACATCACTTTGTCATCATGTCCCTAAAAACATTCTAACATGTATGTTCTCCGATGGTTTTCACAAGTATATCACAATAAAGAATTCCAAACAGCCTACCTAAAGTCAATTTTGGCTTGTAAACATGGCTCTACAAGGTGGCTTTGCTATTTTACCAAGTTTTAATAAATATTCCATTCAAATAGACTTCAATCTCTCAATCCTCCAAGGAGGCTTCCCACACACACTGAAGTATGATTTTGCACAATCCGTTAAGACTACTAGAGGAAGGTTGAAAAATCAAAATCAGTTTGTCATGCACCCCATTAAGGATACATGCATTTCATTTTAGAGTGGGTTGGATTCCCGCAGCAAAAGTGAGTGTATCCCACTTTGGGCTGTCCCTCTCACCGGCCTCGTTAAGGAAAACTCAAGAGGTGAGCCCACTAAATCTCTATTTTAAATAACAAGTTCATGAAAAGCAATGAAATGGAATTAAGGTTAAGTGTTTGGGAATTTGGTTCACCTAAAAGGTGAAGAGCATATCCCTAACTTTCCCTTTTGTTCCCAAACACTTCAAGCAATTAATTGTTCTTTCTCAACCTCTTGACAAGGAGGTTCTTAAAATTGAAATATTTGGTTAAATTCCCTCCTTATTAAAGCTAGATTCAAATGAAATGTCACAATTTAAGGGAATGCAAGCTTGATCGTGTAAAATACCTTTGCTTGTAGCTAGTAAAAGGCTAGGGGCATTTTTGAATCATTGGTTTTTCATCTTATTTCCACTCACCTAGTGGTGATCGTTCCCACTCCCTCCTCCAACAAATTAGTCCAACACAACCAAGCAAAGTGAGGGGAAACCAAAATCAAATTTACAAAGCATGCATTTTATGTAATGAATTTTAAGCCTTCTAATTGCAAATCTTTCAAACAAGAATTTAAATTATGGACTAAAGATCCAATTTAACAAAATAAAATTTGTTTTATAGGCTTCAATGATTTTAAGGTAATTTTGAAATACCTTATTTTCTTCCTCTTGTGTGCTCTCAAGAACAACCTTTATGTGCTCAAAATCCTCCTTCTCGATCCTCTTTCTTAAAGCTTTTTCCTCTTTGTTGGATATGCTCTCAGGTCTCTACGCTTTTCTGTGACTACTCATATACTGTTAGATCATAAAAATAGAGAGTTAGCCAAGTAATTTGATCAAATTAACTACAAATACAGACAACAGGTCTCAAGCGACATCGTCCAGCTAATAGGCGTGACTAAACTGCTGACAAGCATAACTTTGAGAATAGCGAGCGTCACT